>JAUBOD010000966.1:381806-395875 GCA_032353885.1 Nothura maculosa
CAGCCCCTCGGCGCGGCGGCCGGGGGAGGAGAGAGGAGCGAGGAGGAGGAGGCGCCGCCGCTGGGGGCGCGGCGGCCACCGCTGCCCGCCCGCCCCGCGCGGGGCCCGCGGAGGGACGCGCCGCGCAGGGCACGACCTCCTGTGCCTTTAATCGGCTTTTTTCTCTTTTCCTTTTTTTTCCCCACTTTTTTCTTCTTTTCTTCTTTCCTTTGTTTTTTTTTTTATTTTCCTTCTTTCTTTCCTGTTTTTTCTCTTTTCTCTTTTCTTTTTTCTTTTCTTTTTCTTTTCTTTTTCCTTTCCTTTTTTATTTCTTTTTTCCCCTTTTCCTTCTCTTTACTTTTCTTTTTTCCTCTTTTCCTTCTCTTTACTTTTCCTTCTTCTCTTCTCTTCCTTTTTTTTTTTCCTTTAAGCAGGTCTCTCTGCAATGTGGTTTGGTAGGACTGCTTCCCATCCCACCAGCATGCAGGCTTTGGGAATGAAATACTACCATGCAGGTGTTGGTTATGCTGAGGTCACATATTTACAAATGGGACAAATTCTGGAGGAAAATTGCATTCAGCTGTGGTACAGTTTTCTTATATCCTATTGCTCAAGCATATTAGTATTCTGGCTAGTAGCCAGTATTCTGCCATCCTATTGTCCTACCTGATCAATTCTCTCATATTCTACTATATATTGTCCTATTCTGTATTCTGCCAGGCTATAAATGACTTTAGTCTTCTTAGGAAATCTAAAGGCATCTTGGACAGTGGAAGTGTGTAAAAAATCACATAAACCAATATCAGCCAGGAATGAGCTACGTAGGATGATCTGTCCAAAGGCTGGGGACAGACTAGATGATTTCCTGAGCCCTTTTGCTCCTATTTAAATCATTTTTGAATGTTGTACCACAAAGTTTGCTGCAAGGGTAACTTTGCCAGTTACTTTGAGTTCACTTCTGAGGAAGTTGCCTTATTAAACTGCCATATGAAATCAACAAATTTTACTGTCTTAAACTTGCAGTCTAGACAAGTGCATCACCAGTGCATTCCATCTATAAATTAACTATTAATATATCTACATAATCTTTGCAAAAAACCCATGTTTTTCAGAAATAAATTTTGTAAAGCAACTCTAAATACTTGCAGCACAGATAGTCTTGTTCAGCCAAAATTTGACACAGAATGGAATATCTGAACTTATCCATGAAGTCCTCCTTTGCTTCTTGGATGGGCAATCAGTGCTAGTCCCCCTCCTGGCAAGTGATATAGCAGAGGTATTTGAACAGTTGCAGAGAATGCATTGGAAAGCATTGCCCAACAAAAAGAAATTTTATATTTCAAGTATTTCCAGTCATCAGGATCTCAACACATGCAGGCAAAAATAAATAAATAAATAAATAAATGGAGCTGAGTGCCTAATTTCCCCTTCATCAAACAAATGTGGGGAAAAAAATCTGAAGCTCCATTTTTTATTCATTATAAAGAGCTAGAATTCTACATGGAATCATGTAATCTGATTTCATTTGTCGTTTTTCCTCTGCTCTACAAGTAGGATATTGGACCACAGAAAGCAACAGAAAGACTATCAGGATTTAGGACATGCTTAGAACATGTTAAATATCAGAAAAGGTTAGGATTAAAACAGTGAGGGGACAAGTTTCATTAAGCTGTCAAAAGGAATATATGAAAGAGATCAGATTTCTGCAACTTGAAGCCATTAAAAAATGGAAAAAAATGGAAAAAGAAGGAAGAAAGAGAGAAGACTGGCAAAAGGGAAAAGGGAGAGGTGCAGAACTTTGGGAGGAAAATGTAGTTAAGGAAAGGAGAGAAAAACATAATTACAAGAAGATTAAGAATGCACCAGAAAAAGAAGTCAGCCAGGGGAACAAGTAAATGAGGTTTTGCAGATAGAATTTGGCTATTCTAGCCTGGAATTGCTGGCAATTCTCATCACCATCCAAAAGGATGGTCCTGCTCCTGTTAAGTCCTGCTCCTTTTCCATCTCTTGCTCCCAGTCACATTTTGCTAGTGCTGCCCTGCTCAGTGTCACAAACTAGTACAGCAAATAGAGCACAGAGCTTTCCTCCTCCCAGGAAGCAGGTCGCACTGGTTCCCTGAGGAGGGAGACGAGGTCCGAGCTGGCACAGCAGAAAGCTGGAGCTGCTCTAGTTGGGCTTAGGAAACTGGGAGCAGAATAAGGGTGAGCATGGAAGCACCTGTTCAGCAGTGACAGGCGTTCTTTTATTTTGGCTTAGCTAAGATTGAAAATAAAGAATATGTAAAAAAGAGAACTTTCAGGAGAACATTTTACTGTAACAGAAAGTTATGAGCAAAAATTTAACAGTTCTAGAGGAATTTGTCAGCCCAGAAAGGTATCAGCTTAATAGAGGGACTTTTTATCTTTTTTTATTGTCCACATAATATGAAAAAAATTGGGAAAAGATTTTTTTCAGTATTATTATTTTTAAAATTGTAAAGAATTTTATAAGTTACAACTATTGCAAATAAAGCAGTAGAGCTTGGGATTCTCCATACCTAATAACAAAAATTGAAAGTATCTTTTAATTTTCTAATTACATGTAGTGTTTGTAAAGGCCAGATGATAAAGCAAGAGTTTTCTGGATTTTCAAAAAAAAAAGAATAAAATCTGTAATCTTAAATTGTGTTTATAGTGACTTAGAGGCTCATATGACTTTAAATTGCAAAGGATTTGGAGCACACCCATGGTCTGCAAGGAGCACTGACAGGCTGAGCTGTAGTAACTCTTACTTACAGACAGCTTACTCCTACAGACAGCTTACTGTCTGTCCCTATTTTTAAGCCATTTACCTACCAGGATTAAATTATAGACTGTTTTCAGTCTGACTGCATAGCATTTCTCTTCCTTTTTCTTCCCTTTTTCACATTCTTTTCTGATTCCTCCCTGCCCCTTCCATATTTCCTGAATGCAGCTCACTTTGGGAGCGTCTCTTCAGCTTCTGTTAATGACAGGTACTATGAAGCATAACAGTTTGTTTCCTGTACATTTGCTCCAAGGCTGCTCAATCAAGGAGGAAAAAAGTCAATAATGAATTTTAAATTATGTGCCGTGCATGAGGTGCTGCTTCTGCACATTTTTGTACCTATCAGGATTCTCACTGAGGTCATTCCTGACACTGCTTTACTTTACACTGTCATACACGTTTTACATCTACTAAAGTACATTGCAGTAAAACCTTCACTCCTCTCCCATTTATCATGTGCTGTTGACAATAGCCAAGAAGAATGAACAATGTTTCACTTGAAATTTATTTTCTTCCAACACAGCGGTCTGGGGAATGAGTAGGTGATTGCACTTTATTGTGCTGATCATTAATGATGCCAGTTTATGCTCTATCAATATTACATTATGATCGGCATGCTTTCTCAACACTAATGCTCTTAAACCATAGGAATTCTCTATTTGGTTGCAGAGAGCAGCTGAGGATGGGGAGAAGTGACCTCTCTCTTTCTCTGACACAGCTCCTGGAACCAGTGACTCAAGCCGTCTGATGTCAGATTGAATGTGGTGGGAAAAAAAGTTTCCACATCCACCCTGTCATGTGAGAGAAGACAGTTTGCTCCTTAGAGCAGTAACGGGATAAATACATCCCACCTAAATTTCTCTATATACAATGTGAAATCTACACCTGAGTTTATCACCAGAGCTGATGCCAGGGATTCTTGGTTGATGGGAAGAAATAGACACACCTAATGTGCAGTTTATGTCACCCCAAATATACAGCTAAAGCAGGTCAAATAAATCTCTCCCTGGAAGTGCCGACTTCTCTCCACAGGGAGCCCGGGACAATTAATTTGCTTGTCTGCCCTTTCACATCTTCAGTTAAGTGAGAGGAAGCCCACCCTGGGAGACAGGAGATCTGAGACCTCATTTTGTGACTTTTATAAAAGTCCCTAATAGCATCTCCTCTACAGGGGATACCGTACGGAGCACATGAAAAAAAAAAAAAAAAACAAACAAAAAAAAAAAACCACCAACAACAAACGACTTAGCCTATATCTCCAGGTGAAAAAGCTGCAAACAAGCCCTGAGGTTTTGTTTTGTTTGACCTTTCTAGTAGCATATGAATGCAGCTTCCCCACAGAACTAACTCCAAATCTGGAAAAGACTTTCCTCTGTGGCTGCTGAACCAGGGCCAGGAGTGATACTGGCAGCACACTTCTTCCCTAGAGAATTAGCGCTTTTCTGACTCCAGCCAAACGCTCCCTCGGCCAGTTACAATGTAAGGCTGTTTCTCAAAAAGAAGAGAGAGAAACAAAGAGATGATAGACAAGCAAATCAAAAGTAAATAAGTAAAAAAACCATGAGGAATCTAGATCTAGGGATCTGCAGGATCCCAGCATTGCAGTAATCTTGTACATTGAAAAATAATTTCTTCACTATCAGAGCATGTTGATAGCTTCCCTTACATTGGGTGGCCATACACAGAGGAATGGTGGATGCTGTGCACCCACAGGAGGGCCCAGCACCGCCCCACTCCATTAAGCCGTGGGGAGCACACTGACCCCCAGGCTTTGCACATGGATCTGCAAAAGGGCTTGTGAAGAAGGGCGGGAGCCACTTTTTTTCCCAGGAAGGGCCACAGTCAGCATCCAGGGAAGGGAAGAGACTCCCGCTCCTCCCCACACTCCCAGAGGATGGCCAGGGAGGATAGCGGGAAACGATGCTGGAACTGCTGGGCAAGATGAGACTCAAGACAACTTGCCCCAGGGCCAAAGCCAGCTTATCTGGTATTTATTTAAGGTCAGAAGTGGACAATTCACCAAAAAATCACAGATGGGCTCTTTTCCCTAATGAAATCCAGGAGTTTTTTTAGCTTCAGTGTCGATATCACCAGAAATTCCCTCAGATATTTAATTAATATATACTATAATATTTTTAAACCGGAACTCCAAACTACTAACTTATATATTAAAAATATGACCCCATAACATAAAATCAGTTTGCGCCTAGCATTTACCCAGTAGGTCATTCAGTAATTCATTCAGTTTTTAAGACTGCAAAAAAGCTAATATATCTTGCCCTCTTCTCACTTCAAAAGCTCCAAATCAAATAACTCACTGCTTCCTGTGAAGCCAAACAACAAAATGTCAGGTCTAATATTTCTTTTCTTTTTGTTTT
Source organism: Nothura maculosa (assembly GCA_032353885.1). Classification (NCBI taxonomy): domain Eukaryota; kingdom Metazoa; phylum Chordata; class Aves; order Tinamiformes; family Tinamidae; genus Nothura; species Nothura maculosa. The sequence continues at coordinate 386,949 of JAUBOD010000966.1, forward strand.
TCCTTGCTGGAACAAGCTAAAAAGAAGAAGGTGAACAAAATGAAGGAGAAGGAACAAAAAAGAATAAAAAGAAATGAAGAAATAAATGGAAGCAAATATAAATTCCAGGTCTAGAGTTTCAAAACAGCTTAAGGGGCTTAAATATACAAGCCAAAAGATATCTGTGAAGTCTCATTCCTGTCAGTGATACACATCTGAGGAAACAACAATTGCATGGAAGATTTTTCTAGTTCCTGAGAGTGGGTAGATCTTCACGTATTCCCTTCTGTTTATCTCCTTTGCAACTCACATTCACTATAAACTCCATTACCAGGTTGAGCTCTCAATATCAATTATTCTTCTACCTGAAATGTACTCTAAACTGCAGAGAGAGAAAAGGACAATTTTGTTTCATTACATATGACTTTTGCCGAAATTGCAGCTAAAGAAGAAAAATAAAAACACTAACTTGAAACAAAAGAGTCTAAGATACATAATTTGCTCTCTCTGACCAAAATAGAAATGCATATCAACAACTGATAGGAACATGGACTTTTATCTTTACAATATGGATATTTGACAAGAATTTGGGAGGGGGGAGGGTTTCTCTTATACACCTAAGGTCTGTTCAGGATTATTTTGTGGACAGTTTTAAAATCTATTTAGTGTGCAAGATAACAATCACAGAACAAAATCTTCCAAAAACTAACATAGCTACTACATATTTTGATTTAATGTTGCAATTCACAAACTCATTTTACAGAGTAAAAATAATTATTTCAGGACAGGAACAAGACCAAGCCTCTCATGACCAACAATAATAATATTCATAATGTCCTCAAGCTTCTTAAATGAAGTAATGGTTTAGTAGGTTTGGGGCTGTATGTGAAGCTGTTACAAACATCATGTTTTTGTACTTACGATAAAGAGAAATTCAAGGATCACGCAAGCAGAAGGACTTTGTGTTCTTGGGTTTCAGCTTTCAGCTCTAAGTGAGAGTTAGGGTCTGATTCCCTGGATTTACCACCACCACCATGGCTGTGCCATCTCCAGTTGTGTCCAGCTGGCGCCATTACTGGAGAATCAGCATGAGAAATGAAACCCTTCAAATTTTCAGTGTCTTCAGATCTTAGTCTGGTCAAGGGAGAGACCTAGGCAAAGACGCAGGGTCTGAAGCAGTGCCAAGCTTTGGGGATAGACCAGAAGGATTTTCTCATCGTCATCAACTCACAGTCTCCGTGTAGCTTCCTGCAGTTGAGAGAGAACTCTCTTGGATTCAGGAGGAGTGGAAATTGGATTCAAGGAGCTGCAAACAAAATACCTGAGGCTCAGCAAATTGGCTTTTTCCATGGAGAAAATTTCCGCCCATTACTGTGATTAATGGCTTTTTGAAATGCCTGTACTCTTGTATTTATAAAACGGAATCACACGCAATAAGCTCACATTCTCTGCGAGTTCCTCATGAGGTATTTAAAACTTGCATGTATGGCTGTCCACAGACTTCACAACAACTATTTTTACAGCGTGCTCTGGCAATTTACACTTGCTGTCTGCATTTGCTCTGCAGAACAGGTATGGTTACAATTTCAGTGTGAGGACTTAGGGCAGCAGTGAGTAAAGGAGCTTCATGTTCCCCAGCTCCACATCTATCCCTGTCTCAGAGACATTGTGAGGGAAGCGACTGCATGGAGAAGTCCTATTTGACATGTGGATTAATCCCTGACCCCAGAGGCCTTGTCTCAAGTGCCACCTTGGCACTACTTTCACCCAACCCTGTGCACAGCAACCCTGCTGCTAATCCAAGGTGCATGCAAGCAGCAGCATGAGGCCGAACCACTGCATCCTTGCATGCCCGGTTCTCCCTGTTTCCTGGAAGCTGGAGACGTGAATGCAGGCACCTTCAACAAAGCAATGTTAAAAAGAAAAGCCCAATTTGCACGACAGAAGTAACACCCTGCTCACAGCACATGCTTATCCAGCATTTCCCAAGCTATGCTTTTTCCCCTCATAGGGGTGGGAGGAAGGTGGAAACACAGCAGAGCCTACAGCCTGCGGGACCCACGGCTCTAAGCAATGACACATGGTTCCCTAGGACAAAATACAGCTCGCAAAATGCTGGATTAGATAAAAGAAAAAAAAAAGCCATGAATTCTCAGGCAATTGTTTTGGAAAAAGGTAAGCGGTGAATGGAAAACACAACTATTCCAGAAGAATGCCACATGCGAATGCAAACGCTTTTCTCCTGGAGTAAGAATCCGGAGGTCCTTTGTAGTTAAATTCTTTTCAAATGACTTGCATTGCTTTAACTGTCCTGGTCAGCCTCAAAAAAATGTACGTATAGAAAAGGCCTTGGAAAGCTACTGTCTGAGGTATCGTGGCTTTGCTCTAGCTCAGATCTGGTATAATATCAATGCTTCCAATGAACTCATCAGAGAAGAAAGCTGGAATAATACAGCAGTGAATCAGAGCCCTGCATTCTCTTCCCCTTTTCATTCTTCTCCCTTGACTGAAAAGTTCAAGGGGAAATCTTGGAAGTGGCTCTATACATAATTTGTGCTCCTAAATACAGCCAGGACACTGAGAGCTCAGTGCCAGGCTGAATCCTGAGACTTTTTACTGTTTATATAGAGGCTTATATTCACTGGCTGCAGAACTTTAAGACCTCTTCTCCCCACACAGCAGCTGGGAGGTATCATCACTCGCAAACTATCCACCCATCGACCAAGTAGCGACGGATGCCGAGAACACCACATCGTGTCAAGGAATGCATTCACCCGGGACAAGGAATTTAAGTTGTTTACAACTTTTTGGCCTCTAATGTTTATTACTCCCACCTATAAAACCTGCCGCCATCTGTGGTATCTTGTAGTGACAGAGTTAATGAAAATCCAAGGAGAATTCCAAGGACTGCAATGAAGAATGAGAGCAACCTCAGCATTGTTTGGTTAAGATCTCAAATTGCCAATAAGGCAAAATGAAGTAATGCACTCTGTCAACATGTAGTGTGGTCTATAAATGGGATCACTTGTTCATCTGTTAGTAAAACATGCAGAAAAGCACTATTTGATCAGCCTTAGAGCAGCTGACTGCTTTCTTTAACTTCTTCTTTAAAATCTTTTTGAAGTAGGAAACTGCTGAAAGTTTCCAGTGAGTAAAAAGAAGACAAAAATATCCTCCCAAAATAATTAAACATACTCATAAATAGCCTTCTCTTTATATGATCACTCTTAATTTAGCATTTCATGATTGGTAGAATTGAAACAAAAGTTACCAAAGAAATTGAATGCTGTCAGTGTTAATTCATGAAATTTTAATAACCTTTTACAAACAAAAGATGACTTTATTAGTTAACTTCAGAAACCTCAGAGAGGCCTCTCAAATTTATAGACAGCTTCCAGATTGAATTTTGCTGATCCAAGCTTCTTAGGTGGAGTTTATGGAGCCAGACTTGTCATATGAACTATTTCTATAAGCCTCAGGTAAATATACACAGGGTTCATGTTGTTTGAGAAAGTGTTTTTTCTCTTCTAAAAAAAAAAAGTTAATCTAAGGCAAAAGCAAAAGTTCATTCAGTACATTTTGTGTTGGTTATTTTTGATCCCATTTGGGAAGCATCTCCCTTCCACACATTTACATTGCTCCTGAGTCTCTCAAATTTCTTTTGACTCACTTCTCTTGTCACCCTCTGTCTCATTCTCTGCTACTCTCCTCTGGGCTAAGAGTAGCTTGAGAGCACAGCTGGAGGACAGGAAATAAGAGTTTCAGGCATTTCCTTCTCCCTTCTGCCCAGTATCAGTTGTTTTTATGCCTTTCCTTTCCTGCATTAATTTGAGTTTCACATAAAATTGTATCTGTATTGCAAAATCAATGGAGTGGGGTGCTGTCACTCATGTAGTAGAAAGACCAAGGAGGATGTGGTTTTGGGGATTGAGTGGTGCTGCCTCTATATTTCTTTTGCCATTCAGAACTGCTATGGCCATCTAAAACAGCTTTATAAGACCATCATTCTCTCTGTAACAACAGGTTTCCACATATTTTTCAATACAGATAAAGGTGTACTTTATAAAATCAATAGCCCAAGGCATGGCTCATTTAAGATTTCAATATAATGATGATCTTTTAGTGAAATGTCCTATAAAAGATAAATCATAAAATTCAGACTGAAGTATTGAAAGACAGATATAAAGGACAGGAATCAAAGGATCACAACTTCATCTTTCCTACTAGGTGACTTGATGTGCCTAGGAGCAAGATGAGAAAACATCCCTCTCGGTCAGACAGTTGAATTCTGTCTCCATGCATCATTGGTGCCTAAGCTTACACTTCCAAAGTTATTAATTTTTTTCCACTAAAGGATGATGCAGTATACTCACAGACGGAGGTTTTTTACTAAATTTACTACACATTATAACTAAAAAAAGGTGTTGCTCCATCAATAAGAAAGAAATCTTTCTGTGATGTAGAATACTAGGAAGGACGGCTTTGGCAAATAAATAATGAAGAAATGGGTATGCAGATGCAATAGGGTTGACCTGATCCTGAGCTAGAAAGGAACACCTTAATGAGACCAGGAGTCATGAAACCTAAGGCTGCATGTCTGTTGTAGCCACTCAGTGGGATGAAATGATGACGCTGGATGCTCTCCCTGCTCCTCTGCAGGCCAGCACTAAATGGCACATATGGCTGAGGTCCAGGTAAAGTTGGCCTGAGCCATCCTTGCTGGCTCAGGTGTTCTCACAACCAAGCATGGCCTGTGCCAGCACAACTTACCTGGTAGCTGCATGATGAAACTATGGGACCAGGAAAGAAAAGGAGGGCACTGTTTCCTTGAGGAGACACCCAGGGAGTTTGTCTGAGATGCAAGTGATATATAGGGCCAGCAGCAGTAGCGTCTCTGGCCCAATGACGTTCTGCAGATGAAACTTCACCCAAGGGACAACACAGTCATAGCTGAAAACTGCCTGCGATGACAGGCTCTTCTGCTGGATCAAGTTGTACCAGCTCAGTCTGTATCCTAAGAGAATATACTGACCTCATGGGCTCATATACAGAAACATAAACGATGCTGTTCCTCACTCATTGCAATTTAAGTAAAATTGGCTAGTCTAGTTTAAACAGTTTACAGTGATGGTTAAGCTGATTTGGCTGATCACTTTTTTTTTCTCTCTCTCTGATTCTTTATAACCATAGGGCACTATGGTTAATCCCACAGTGACTCATGGAAATGGTAAATATGGGATTCTTTCTACCCTCTTTTGGAAGACTGCTGTTGAACCAAAGGCAGAGAAAAGTACATTCCTCTGGGTTCTAAAAGCCATGGCTACTGCCTCCAAGAGGAGGTCAAGTCCAGCTAAGAGGTTTGCATGGAGAAGCCATCACAAAGGCATGTTACTTTAACTGACAAGAAAGCTGTGGCTTTCAGAAAAAAACTTCAATTTTGCATCCTTTCTGTACTGTGACCTTTCACTAGTTCTCCTGGATTCTTCTCTGCAATATCATCCAAAGCACAGTTCTTTGTGCTGCACTGTCAAGTGTGGAATTACCCGCTAGCTGCAGCACAACACATGCAACGAGAGATCCCAGGGCATGCACCGAGGTGCCTGCTTGATGGAGTCTCCCAGGAACATGGAAGGGCTGTCATGACACACAGACCTACACTCGATCACTTTTGGTGGGAATCCACCCAAAACAAATACAAGGGGATTCTCAGCAGAAGGAAGGAGAGCGCTGTGTGTGTGGAGCAAAGGAACAACTGGAGCCACTGAATTCCCTCAGCCTCAGTTGCACTTAGACCATAACATTCCTCTGGAGCGCAGGCACCGCTCAGAGCCTTTCTTGTTTATTTGCTTAACAAAGCTTTGCAGGCTTTTTAAAGAAGTCTTTTAAGTTTCTGAGTGAGAAGTGGGGGTTGGGAAATTCAGATGTTCCCCCTCCTCAGTTTTAGAAAATCAGACTAAACTTGGTAAACAGATATAAGAAAGAAAGCTCTATTAGACTCTGCCGGTCCTTTAAGTCTGCATTTGGAGGAGGTTCTAGCTGACTCGCAATCTTTTAGTTTTTCATAGGCACATCTATTTTCAGTCAGATAGAATTAAATAAGCAATATCATTACAGCCAAATCAGTATTATTGTAATTAAATAATATTACATATATACAAAAGAACAAGTTTACACCAAAATTGATTTTTTTAAATTAAAATTCATAAATTAAATTCTAATACTTAAGGGAACTTGACAGTAGCTGTCATTCCATCTGCAAGTAAAATTTTACTCCCTTTTCTGAGCATTGGAACATAAAGACACTGCCAATATGTGGATAAGTACTGTGCATTATACAAAACAGCAGTACATTAATGCCTCATGTTGTAATGGAAAATCTAGATTTAAGATTTGGAGAGCAATAATGGGAGGAAAAATGTAGCTGCCACTTGCAGCACAGTTAGTGGAATTTTTTTTCCAAGTGAGGTCAGGGAAACACATTGGATAACCACATTTACGAGGCTGTTCCTATCCAAGTATAATAGAAACGAGCCCATTGTTCTCATTACAGCTAACAAAATCTCTTCTGCTCAAAGGTAGGTGGCCATTGTACCCATATCACAAAAAGTGGAATTTATTCAGTAAATTAAAAGAAAATAAAACAGCTCCTCACTTAGGGACAGAGCCTGGAAAAACTATCATCAGCTTTATGTGACATGTTAGATGAGCTCTATTTGCCACCACTGATCTTACCTGCCACTGACACACTATGGATGGGTTCAGAATCATGACACATGCAACCCATCCGATGGCTGGCTGCAGCCAAAAGGTCCTGGTTGACGGTCCTGCATCCTTCTCCTTTCCTCATGTCCACCCATGTGCTCTGCGTGTGTCACGTTACTGTGCCATAGAGCTGCTAATCTGAAGGAATATTAATCTGGTGGGTTAATTTCCTGATATATTAACTCACCTTGAGTTTGCTAAACTGCTATAGCTGATGCAGGGGAAGTGGTAGAGAGGCATGTGTTGCCTTTCAAGAGTGGTTTGCAACTAAATTGGGTTAATTAAACCTTTTTTGTAACCATGCATCCAGTTTCCTAAACCGCTGTATATTCAGGATTTATTTCACACACCAAAAATTTACATTATCTATTGTTTTCCCCTTCAACACAAGGACAAGTTCCGTCCTTGAGGTCCCTCATATACATATGAGGAATATGTACATTCCTCATAAGTATATGAGGAATAATTTTTTCCTATGCAATGTGTAACTTCACTGCCAGAGCTCCGGACGTAGGATGTCAAATTGGTTCAGAAAGCAATTGGACAAATTCCCAGCCACCAGAGGCTACTGAAAATGGCTCAGATTACTTTCTACTTCTGAATGTCTAATCACCAGAAATGAGAAAATATACTTTATATCATATATTTGCTTAACTCCTCTGTTGTGTCTTTAAGGATTGTTGCTGGCTACCACAGAAAATAGCAGAAGCTCCTGGATGCTTTTGATCTCATCCAGTACATCAGTTCTTGTACAATACATTGTCTATAATTGATGAGACCCTTGAAAGAAAATGCAGTGCTATCACTAGCATTAATATCACATCTTTAGCAAAGGTCTATGGAACCTGCACTCCTCCTTAAACAGTTACTTGCAAAATAAAGACTGGAAAGGGGAAAAAAGACACCAGCATAGCTAAATGTCTTCAAAAAGAAATACAGAGCTGGAAAAACACAGTAACTGCTAAGATATTTGCCTTTGGGCCAAAGAGGAAAAGAAGGAAAATAGGAAAGATGACATTTTTATTCAAACAATAAGCAGGAAAAGATATTAAAAAGAAATACCTCTTTTTAAATCAATGCATTTTAGATTTCAGATTTGATTTAAACTTCACTTGTTAGCTTAAGCTTTGTGTGAGGGTTTGGATTTAGACTGCTGAAACTTTCTTTCCAGAAGAGGCCTTTAGGTGCCATTAAAATGGAAGGGATGTAATTGCAGGTTTGGGTACTGCTGTTCACTGGAGTCCTCAGTTCCAGGCATCATTAACTCTGTATAAAACTCTGTTTATCAGGATGCTATAAAAGTAGGTAGTTAACAGTAAAGCAAGCGCTCAGGAAAAGCAGCTGGTTAACAGTGAAGCAGGTGCTCAAGTGCTGCCTCAAAGCAAGCTGCTTTCCTGAATGTGGGACCTGCTGCACAGGGTGTACTCAGTTCAGAAATACAAATATTAGATATATTTGCCCTGTGTCCAGGACAGGCCACCCTCCTGCCTCTATGGGATGCTCCAGCAAGCTGGAGAGCTGCTGCAGATCAATCCCCATGCGTAGGGAATGGTGCTGCCTAGGGAAGTCAGGAGCCGCAAACCTTTTGCCTTGGACTCTTTGCATCATCAAACTGGTTGCAGAAAATGTGAGAGGAGCAGGGTGAAATAAAGAATCAATTCTGCAGATAAACTTGGCACACATAGTCTGTGCAGCACACTCATCAAAGGTAAAAAAGGAAGGCAGCACTATATTTAGCAAAAAGGCCAACTCTCTTGAGGCATGCTGCACTGAAACGGTAAAACAAAGCAAAAGCCTCATCCGCTCCCCACTGCTGAGGCTCCTTGTAGTCCCCGCATTCCTCTGCTGTCACCACCTTCTCTGCTCTCCCTGCTGCCAGGGCCCAGGCTGGTCACAGGAGTTGCTCCTCTCACAGGAAGACCTGCTGACTTACTGCTGCACTGACATGCAGCACCCTTGCAGCCCCTGGCCACTGTCATTTATGAGCATGGACCATGAAGGGAACCTAATTGCATGGTAATGTTGCAATTAATCACTAAATCCAGATCATTCAGATTTGTTTCACTTTAATCTGTATTTTAACTCATAGTGTCTGAAAGCAAAGGGGCATTTCCTTAACTCACTGCACTGCAGATTATTGGACATATAACTGTGCTGTCCATTGTAGATACGAATCTGACCTAAAA
>JAUBOD010000966.1:395975-410649 GCA_032353885.1 Nothura maculosa
TTTCCTTAACTCACTGCACTGCAGATTATTGGACATATAACTGTGCTGTCCATTGTAGATACGAATCTGACCTAAAATCTGCATGTTTTTCTTTAAAGCTATTTTTGCTCTTGTAAATGCTTAGGACACAGAAAAGCTATATGAGGTACATGACAGCTTTTCTCCTGATTTGCCACCAACACATTTTCTTCCACCTTTCCCCACGAGCCCATAGCAGAGAGGTGAAGACAAGGGAGAAAACTGCAGAAGCTTCCCTTTTCTGCTGGGAGTGGTTCCAAAGAGCCTCAGGGGATGGAGACTGTTCCTCCACACACTTTGGAGCTGGAAGGAAGCAATCAGGGAAAAAAAAAAAAAAAAAAGAGAGATTGAGAAAAGGTCTGGGGAGAAAGGAGCCACTCCGCAGGGCCATGGGTTCCTGTTCCTCATACTCCCTATCACTGCCATGACCTTTAACTTTTGCTTTTTGTAAAAAAGATGTAACTTTGCCATTTGCCAAGGAGTCCCTGCAGCAGGCACGATAAAACCTTAAAAGCTGAAAATGCACCTTTAAAAAAAAAGATCAGAGGGCTGGAAAAGCTCAGCTCTGCCCCACAGGCAGGCTCTTGCTGCAGCCTGCACAGGACAATGCCATGGATATAGAGAATGAAGGGATGAATTTATTGTTATCATTAGCCTTCATATATCCAACTCTGGTCACTCTCCTAAAACTCTCACAGGATAAGTTACATAGTGCGTATAACAGCTTTGCTTCTGCATCTCACTTCTACTGATCTGTTTAAGAGAGCGAAGACGTGAAAAGCATAACATATTAATACATATTTGGCCATGCTCTCTAGAAAAGATAGCCCTAGACACCTTTACAACAGACACCTAAGGTAGCTTTTGCAGAGCAGGAGTACTTCTACCCTCTTTGGTGACTAACTTCTTGTCAAGAGATGCACATGCATCTTAACTTTCGAGCAGTGAGACTTGTTATACAGATATTTTGTGTTTATGTGAGCAAAACTAGACACAGAGCTGCTTAGAGAAACCCTTAGCATCACACTGACTTTGCTTCTCTCCCTGATCCTCACCTAAATAGAAAATTCCACCATTTAGGAATTTTTTTTATTAGTGAAATCTGACCAAAAAAATAGTTTTTGAGAATGACAAGTACTTTCTGAGACAATGTCATATTTCAATAAAAGCTCCGGTCTTCCCATGTAAAATAACATTTCATTAGACCAACTCAAAATAATAAACTTGTCTGGATCATAGCAGACCCCATGGGTGATGTAAATCCTTCCTTTTTTTCTGAACATAATTTCCCTAATACATAGTTCCATTTGTCCTTTTTCTGTTGGCTCAGTTCTTGGTTGCCCTGCAGTAATTCTTCTATCTTCTCCCTATTACTACTTTTAAAAATAGTTTTTTTCTTACATTTTAAAGTCATTTAGAAGTACTCATGACCTGTCTCCTACACAGCACATTTCTAACTCTAGCTGTCTTTCTCATTAAAATTGACCTTAAGCCTAAAGTCATTTTCCTAATTCTTTGGGTTACCTTTGTCCATTGTTCAATTGAACAAGGTTTTTATTTGTTCTCCATTCTTCCATAAAGTATTTCTGGCCTTATCTATGCTGTTTAGAGAGCAAGGACCATCCTGAGGCTTTATAAGGGATCTAAAGTGTAACTGTAACTCAGAATCATCACCCTGTCAGAATTCAAACTTACTTAAGCCCAGAACTCATAGAATCCCACTGCACAGAACTCAAAACAAAAGATTTGCAATTATTTTAACACACATTATCAGTATGTTTCACATTTCTGCAAACTTTACATTAAAAAGACTATAAGATTAAGTCCATAGAGGGAAGAACTTAAGGTACTCCTGGATCAAAAATAACAGAAACATCAGGAACTGTGCCCAGAACAGTCTTTGCACTTTTGCAAATTATACTGTGGTGTTGCAGTTTATTATTGATTAATGTCCAAATCCTGCTCCCCACTGTTGCTATCTAAGCATTTTCTCTGGGTTTTGATTGATAAAAGTTTGGCTTAGGACATTTTTTTTCCTCTCAGTATTATTGCCTTTACTTTATGACATTGAATTTCCTTTTGGAATTTGCACATATTGCTAGAACTCTCCATGTTCTCTGGCAATTTCGTTGCTCCACAGTATAACCTTCCATAAATTGGAATAATCATCCAGTTTTAAATTCTAGGTAATTCACAAGAGCAAAATACAAAAACATTAAATACAGATTTACCCTTGTTGGAGACACTGGTACTTACATGAATGTCTTCTTTAATTACTAAACACAGTTTCAATTTGATTGTGTCAGCCCTTAATTTTACATTATCTCTCATTACAAAACTAATAATTGCTTCAAAAATATACAAGCTTTACAGTTTGCTCTATTTTCTACAAGATCCATGTTCTTCACATCATATCAATCTGTTATCATCTGAACATTTATAGAAGAAACTCTTTATTTGCTTTTTGTTATGCTACATATTGAAGTGAGACAAAACGGACAGCAGCTCCTTGGGTTGCTTAATCTACCATTTATGAAAAAGGGGTTCAGCAGAAATGCATGTTAATAGGGAGGTATCCCCCCTTATCATCTAGGGGATCAGCTGAATGTCTCTGCTCCTTCCCTCAGGGCTCTCTAGCCCAAATCTCAAGGTCTAGCTTATTTTAAAGTGTTTTGCTTATCTGGAGTCTCAGTAGTTTGTTACAATGAATAATGAACAATACACCGTTTTTCCTCATTAAAGCCCTGTAAAACAAATAACTCAATTTGAGCTCTGTAGGCTGGAAGCAAGGAACAATTCCAGTCACATACTCTTCCACTCCAGCACTCACTTCCTTCTTCTCTAAGCAATCTAAGCTTATATATATAGGCCAGCATGTGGTACAAGTATCTTTCACATTGTAAAGGGCATTCAGAGGTTCACGAGTTTGTGCAGACCAACCATCAAACTAATGGTCCAGCAGCAGCTCTGGGTTAAGGAGTTCTCACCCAGGGACTGGTTCCTGGCTGCATGCAAAGCAGATCCCACTTGCATACTGTGGTTTGCACCACTCTAAGTGTTTGGATTCTGCAGCTGTGGGCAGCACCAGGGGCAGGAACTCATTCACCCAACACTGGTGTCACACCATTCCTAGCTACATATCTAAGGATCAAGAGTTCCTGTTCACCAGCACCAAGGAGACAAAACAGGTACTGCCATCCACCACCTTATTTGCTGTTGGTCTAGAAAGCACACACCTGCAGAAAGGAAAGCACAACTGCATCTGAAGCAACTTCTGTAGCTTCTGAAGCTGTGACTGTACCACTCAGCTTCTGATTCCCTAGAAATCCTGCTTCTGAATCAACATTTCCTTGAATGATGAGTATACTCAACATCTTACTCCCCTATATGCACATTTTCTCCTCATAATTATCATTGTATTATTATTGGTTTTGCTTTAAGTTTTCACAGAAGTTATAACTTAACTTAGCATTTCCTACTGTGTTCTCTTGGCCATGATTACTAGGAGTGGGGGATCATATTGCTTCTTTTTCTTCCTTCACCAAAACATCGCTGTGGCCCAGAGAAACAGTGTTGTGAGTTTACGAAACGTACAAACTTAGCTTTGAACTCGGAGTGGGGAAAGTTCTGATACAGATCCAGACCATTTGCTTCTCTAACCAGCTCTACTGAGTATCAATAAAAAAACAACTTTCCCAGGCCCTGTGCTTCTGTGAGAGGTACAAGAGTAAAGCACCCAGTCTTTCTGAGAGGCAGGGTGCTGATTACACAACTCTCAGCACATCCTGAAAGCTGAATCCAAAAACCAATATTGCCTTTGGCGTCATGCAGAGTTCTTCACATGGCCTTTTGAGGGAAAGTAAGCACAGGAAGGTGAGGGTTTTTTTTTTTTTAAATACAACTCATAAAAAAAAGAGGAGTTAGGAAAAGGACCCAAACGATCAGAGCTCCAACTCAGACTTAACCAAACCTTGAAAACATCATTCACTACGTCTTGTTTCTGTCCTCTCCGTTCAATCTGGTCATGAGTGATCACTCAGCAACTCTATGTTGAACAGAATTTTTCACATGTCTATTCCCTAACTAACACCACGAGCTGCAGAAATGCAGCAGTCAGTTCCAAACTGGGATAAAACACAGTTGCACTAGAGAGTGCATTCCCACCAAATCTAAGATGCTTTAACAAAATACAATTCATTTCTTGTGTCCTGGAAGGGGTTTGCAGGACATTTAAATACTGTTTTAAATACTGGAAATTCTTCTCAAGCTTCAACTCACACTTCTATTTGTAGTTGGCTTTCTCGGTTGTGTCTTCTGTTGGTGGGGGAAGCACTTTGGAAAGGAAAGGAGAGGAAAAAAAAGAAACAAGCTTAAAGGAAAGGTCTCCAGTTTCATCTGGTAGACAAAAGGGGATTCGTGATTACAAGCAAGCCCTGCAGTTCATCACCCTGCCTTTTCAGCTTTTAGAGACTATGCAGCATTCTCCTCACTGAAGTGTTTGGTAGAATAAAGAGGTAGTCATTATCAGAGCCTGCCCACTGTCAACACTACACTCGAACATTTAATAATTTGGGTGTTTTCCAGCTTGTTTGCTTTTATCAAGCAGTTAAGCAAACAGTCTTATGCCAAGACCATGATGGGGACAGTGGCACAGGAGAGACCAGATAGAAATCTAGGCCAGTAAGATTCACCAAATGTTTTATCAAGCCTCCATTCAACAAATACGTCCTGGACAGTAAGGAACACTAAAGACTTCACTTTTTATTACATTCAGGATGACAAATGAAAATACTGAGAAATGAATTTTCAACCACAGAACACAGTCAATCCAAAGAGGAGAATGAAATCATGATACATCGTGAACAACAATCAATTGGCATCAGAAAATTATTACAAACATTATTTAACATGTTTTTTTAGCATATTTTGACATCTGAGCTATATATTGCCTGAAGTGGTGTTTTTCCAGGCTATTAGTTGAGTATTTTACTCCCAAGGTGACACTCATTGACACATCAGAAAGCACTGATCCAGAGGCTGTTTTCCAGCAGCAGTAGTAGTTTCAGAACCCTGCAGATCTGGAAAGCAGATTTGCTCGTAATGATTTAGTATCCTAATCTTGGACCTAGGGATTTCTTTTCCTTTTTATATCCAGAATGCATATATAATTATAATGAGTTTGTTCCATAAGCACTGTCTCTAACTGAGTTCAAGTGGAAGAGGTGCATGAATAGTATAGAAATGCAACTAACTTTACGGTAAATCCATTGCTTCTGTCTCTCAGATTTCTCCAGAAATATCTCCCAAAACAAGCTCTTTTCTTTCACTTGTGCAAAATGGTGCCTCGCACTAACAAATCCAACATAAAGGGTTTGATTACTTTGATTTCTTGTTATTGCCAAAGCAATACGAGATGTTACCTAAACTATCTCACTTTTTTTCCTTCATAGAGCTAACTTCAGAAAAATATTACATTATCATGCAACTTATCACATCTCCTTATCACATTAAGTATTCAGACTGTTCCAAACTGACTCACAGAAACATTTGTAAGTTGAATTAATCATCACTTAAAAATACACTTACCTATGGATTGTAACAAATTGAATACACAAGAATCCAGGAAGTTAAAAACCCAAAAATATTACATTAAAATATGCATGCAAGTATCAAAATTAAGTTTAATAAAGACTACTTTCCAAAGTCAACAAGTCCTAGCATCTAAACCATGCTAAGTTCTCATTTGTCTCATGTGTATTGACTGCTTATGTATCCTTGTGTCAGCAGCATTCAGCTGACCTTCAGGATCAACCTAGCTGCATGAAGATATACAGTTCGTGAGATCCAGTTAATTCTGCCCATATTTTTAACCTCTTCTCTTCTACACAGCAATATGATTAAAAGAAGTAACAATGGGAATGGAAAGAGGAGGGATCTGTGCTGTTGATATTTGGGGCATCTGAGATTTCCACAGGGAAATTGGGCTGAAGCAAATACATGGTTGCTATGAGAGTCAGTGCTAAGCTCAGTTTGTGCTTGTTTTGCTCATTGCCACAGTTTGAGAAGAATTAAGTGACTCAGCTTTCTCCATACGTATGTAATGGCATTTCAAATGTACCTGCCATATCACAGACTTGTGACATTAGACATTGAAGATTGCTACTCAGAAAATATCTACCATCATGAAATCAGGCTTCTGCACAAGTACTTTCAGCTCCCAGAACATTTATATAATGAATATAATTAGCCCCATTTTAAAGATGGCAACTGAAGCAAGGAACAAACTGCAAAAGATCACATTGGTCCTCTGTGGCAGCTTTACTAAATCCCAGAAGAATACTTACAGCATAAGACTTACATGGATTTAAAATTGAATTTCCAATATCTCTTGCATTGGATGCCATGCTTAAGAATACTACTAAAATTAAAACTAACCAAAAATTCTGCGCTTAAATAAATAGATATATTTTAAAAGAATCCTTTAAAAAGCATAGATAAATAGCAAGGTCTGGAATAACAGAGAAAATTAATTACCTAGGCAAACTCCTTTTCAGGTTCATGACTCATGCCAGCATATAAATGTCTGCATGAAGCCAGCTTTTAATGCTAATTTCATTGCTGAAAGGAAAGAAAATTGTAACCTTCTCTGCAAAAAAACAGTACATACCTGCTATTGATTTTTCAAGAACCTGACTAGGAGCATCCTGCACTGTAACCATCAATTCTACAAAGTCTATTCTAAAATGTTTTGCTAAATAAATACATTTTGTTCTTTCAGCATTCAGTCTCTGTTGCACAAAAGCTGTGGTCACACTCCATTTTTTTCTTCTTTCTGAATATGGAAATAGCAACTGTATCATTTAATAGATCCAAAATCCCACTCCATATAATGACAATACCATGGTATGAAGAGTAGGAGTAAGAAGAAAAGACATATTTTGTTAAAAGTAGTTTGCGATTCAAAACATATTCCCTCTTTTATTTCCCCTGCCAAAAGCTGATCTGTTTATCAGACAGTGCTGGCTCCAAGTTGCAGTACCGCAGCTTCAACTGGGTTTTGGAAAGAATCACTGCCTTCAAGAGAGTGTTTTTCATACCAATAGACCAATAGACAGAGTTAATTTATACTCGTGAGCTAACAACCATGGATATCTGCTTTTTATATAAGAATTATTTAAGTACCTCTTGGAGTACTTTGAATTGTAATGGAGGACAGAAGAAAGAGAAGGTGTCTAATTTACCATACGCACAACCATAATTGCCCATCCAGTGCCAAAATGTACACATGCCTCTGGCAAAAAACATTCCTTACAACAAGAGCACCTCCTTTACATGCCAAGTGCTCATTAAACCAGGCAAGGGTGCGCTAAGGAGGCATGGAGCTGTTTCTTCTCTACCTCCTCCTTCTTTACCTCCTTCTCCACCTGGTCTCCCTCAACACCCCCTGAGCAATGGTGGGACATCCACACCACACTGACACCAGTGCACCCTTGCATGTAGCAGGCCATCCACAGCTATGCAAAGTCCTCGCCGTAAGCCGTAGCAGCTCCATCCAGAGCTAACCTTGGGCCAAGTGGACATGCAGCACTTGCATCCTCTGTTATTCTAACTGCATGTAAAGAGGAGAAAGGGTGAATTCAGAGGAGTTACAGTGAAATATTATTTGAGCATGTGTTTTTTTCAGCAATAACTATACACATTTTTATTTTTTTTTTTGAGCAACTTTTAAAGGTGAAAACTTTGGACAGTGAATTCATGAATTCTTGGCACAAATTCCCAGAAAGCAAAACAGAAGACCAGTGTTGCCCTGGATTGATATACACTTACGCACACATGGAACAATCAGTCAACGGGGCCAATATCAGTATTTCCAGCTACACTGGAATAGAACCTTTTGCTGGTTGTTCCAATGCTTCACCAGCAAATCAATAATAGATTTCACATAGTTGCAGAGTGTTCAAAGTTTAGATGAATGATGGCATTCTCATTTCTCTCCTGCTGTTACTTTCAGGCTCTGCCTTTTAATAAGAGCTGGTATGTCCAATTCACATTGCACAGAACAATTTAATTGCTACAGATCTCATTTTCAAAGAAACCTGCCAGCTATCTCCACACAATATGTTACATTGATTTCATTTGTTCATCTTAACTGCAGCTATTGAAAGGCATCCACAGCAGTCTGTTATGTGGCTTCAATTTACTTTGTTCATCATTGTATCCAAACAGCTCTGCACATGTTTGTCCTACCCACTCAGCATGAGAAGGAAGATCAGTGTTGCTGCACTCTCCCACTCAGGAACCCGTCTTGTGCTGGAAGCCTTTCAGAAATTGAAATGATTCTGGGACTTACGATCAAACTCACAGATCCTTATGGTCCTTTTCTTGCCAATCAGTAATTTTGTTAGTGTCTGATTCTGATTCTTAATTCAAGCCTACTGACACCCTAGTAAGTTTCATGGGAAGCTGGAAGCAGAATACAAGTAAGAAATTTGATGTGGCAGAGATCTGTCATAATGCTATGGAGGAACTTAATCAACTAAGAGATTCTTTGTTGGACATATCATTGAAATGTTATTTACTTATCCTTTGCTTTTCTGTTCAAGCTGGAAGGAAATTAAAAGGATTTCTTCTATACAGTTAGAGGGGTTTGGAATAGATATTTTGTTTCCCCAGAGAACAGGGATCTGGCTTTTAAATGCCCAAGAAAATCTCTTCCTTTGTAAAACAGGACAAATGTGGGAGCATAAATCAGCAATAAGCACCATATCAAGGACACAGACTTTAGGAAGGCCATTTAGTTTGTTTTACCTGGGCCACACTTCAAAGTTTAGAATTGCAGAGAAAAGTTATATCACTCACCTCTTAAGCAATACAAAAATAACAGCTAAAGTTTATAACTCTGGACAGTATAATGAAAACAAGATGGCCGTAAGTCCAAAATATATTTCATAATATACTCACTTTACTATTTCCACCACATTGACTCCAATTGTATCCCTAAAACTTCTTTCCCCTGGCCCCATCTGCAATAAAGCAACAGGATCGGCTCTTGAGCAATGAGCAGGACTGCACTTCTCCAGTGCCAACAGCCTAATCCCTGTGCTGAAGTGAAGATGATCCTCAGGAATGAACGCACTGCAATGTTGTTCTGGTCTTTACCACTCAGGTCTCATTAAAAAGCAGCAACAGAGCAGTCCACAGTTTGGCTGATATCTGCAAACTTATTTAAGTGTGAGGAAGGTCTATTACAAAGAGAATATCTGAGTAATAGTTTCCCTCAAAGGCTGCTTCCAGTTCTCTGGCACAAAGTGATTTACTCTGACTGAAATGGGGAACCAATCTAGGGAGCTGGACAGATGAGTGGTATAAAATTCCTCAGCATAATTGATGGTTGTTTTTGCCTCATCTTCATGTGGTAAAACTGAGCTTGTGACTTATTACATTAAATTACATTTCCAAACTGTCCCAGTGTAGTAAAGAAGTGAAAATCCACAACTCAAGCTTAAAACTCTAGATTTCAGCACAAGGTAGACATTGTAAGAGGACCAGGAAAGCTAGCAACAGCCAAAGAGGTATCTTAACTTCAGCCAACCCTATGTTTAATTTAGTTAGCAATATATCCCTTACCAAAGGACCCATGGAGTTCTAAATTTCTGTTAAATAAAAAGACTGGCAAAAGAAATCCTGGTCTGTAGACATAATACACCTTAAATAAAGATTCTTTAGTTCCTTATTCTATTAGACATACAGGCAGACTCAGCTGTACTGTCATACCAGCATTAAAAGCATATCCCCATTAAAAGCATATCCCCAAAAGACAAAACAGAAATAGCAGCTCTTACAATGTTAAGAAGTAACAAGATGGAGAGTTTTAAAAGCATTTCTAGACAAAAAGTTAACAATTTTCTGATAATTAGTGAGTTTGTGCTTTCAGGGGGCATCCTAAAGTCTGCTCAAGAACAATGCTTGGCCTCTGAGACTTTAGTTTCCTCCTAATATAAGCTGTTACTGAAATACAAACTTACAGTTGATGTCAATGTGGCAAAACTGAGGTTTGTTCTCACGTTTTCTGTGTTAAACAAACCAAAGAGCACTTTAAAAAAAAAAAATTCTCTCTCTCTTTTTGTTGTTGTTGTGCCTTCTGATCCTAGTGGAAAATTTACTGCTTATATCTTTCATTTCATAACTGGTATATCAATTTTGGCTTCTCCCTTCAATTTTATAACAGGACAAACTGAAAGAGATGACAGAGAAATACCAAGCCCTCTCTTCCTAATCTCTTCCTTCATAGAAGGAAAACACAAACCCACTTGCAAGAATAAAATCCAGGCACGATTTCTTTCCAAGTATGATATTCCTGAATTAAAGAACAGTAACTCACTAACAAAACAAAGGGCTGCTTCCTTCTGGAAACAGGACCAATCTCACACTAGCTTTCTGCATACAAAGATATTTGTGGCTAAGAGAAGCCTTGGATATCTTCAATGCCTTTCCTTGGAATAACTCACATCTACTAGCAGATTTGCTGCACATTGAAGATAGATAAGCAAATGTGAATGTTTCCAATTTAGATTGGGCCACAGAAAAGTGAAGCTCCAGTAATATTTGGTTTGCAGCTCTATCCAATCACCAGCCCACATGTTCCCCCTGACATCATTACACTTCAATCCACAAATTCATATTTCTCCTGTGTTCCTGATATCTTTGTGATGCTCTTGGCGCATGCTCATTGCCCCCACAGAGCACAGTCCAACGGTCCCAGGCACCATAAAAGAAAGGTTCTTATGTGGCATAGAGGAGATTCCTCAGAAACCCATTAACACAGTCACAGTGATTCACTGATGTTCCACTCACTGTATATTAATAAATGTCACAGCTGTTAAATTCCCAGTAAATGGCAATTTTCCCTATATCATTGTGCAGTCTGACATGCATTACTCTGAAGAAACATTTTGTGGGGTGAAGCGTGATAATAAACCCACTAGGTTCAGAAGGGGTGTATGGCGCGGAGGTAACTTCTTGTCACAAGGGCAAAACATTGACCTGAACATACCATTGTACTCAGGTTCCACTGCCCCCTTTACCATCCCCAGGGATCCCTCCTCCAGTTTCCTCCTGCCCTAGGCTCTGTTGCCATAGGGAGCCTATCCAGGTCCTTAGCTCCCTTGGACACACATTCTCCCACTCCTGCTTCTGCTGCATGGATGGCGGGAGGGGAAAACCAGCCCATGCTGGGCTCCGCCATCACCAAGTGTGGGGACTCCCATGGCTCCCCTCGGTCACCTCAGCCTCACAGCGCTTGAGACACGAAACGCCAGCTCACTGAGGAGGAGCAGAATGCTAAGGCCCGTGTGGTTTCCAACCCATCCCAGCTGCTGCCATTTCAAAACATAGTCTAAGCCAAAAGGCTGGGTGTATGCATATGAAGATAAATACACAGGCATTTATGTATATTTAAGTAATAACACAAACATTCTTTGATAAGCATAAATGCATAACTCAGGGAATGGATATTTAGAGCATGTATTTGCGTTGGTAAGCAAATAGTGAAGAGTTCTTATATAACTTTATAAAGCTTTTTTTTCTTCTTCTTTTTAAATCGTGTAACTCTCATCACCTTGGTCTGTCGTATCTCTGATTTTCCACAGATTCAACAGTCTTCAGGACACTTGGTAAGTAGAAATAATCTTTAAAGCATTAGATAAACATGTGTGAATTTATTTAATCCATGCTGACAGAAATCAAAGATCTAGATTTTAGAGCAGGTCAGTTCACAGTAAGACGAGAGGCCTCTAAGACACCAGGGGGCCTTTGAACAAAGACAGGACAAAACTTGCATCATTTTAGGCTTAGGCTTCCTACCAGAACAGAAGCTCCAAAGCAGGAGGCTCCTGAATCGAGGGCTTCTGTAAAGAAGAAACAAAATTACTCCAGCAGCTAGCTGGCCAGGAAAGGCTCATAAAAGCCACAATATTGATGACTGACGGAGTAGACACAGGGGTCCTTGGAATTACATACGACAAATATATATATATATATATATATGTATATATATATATATATACACACACACACACATATGTTTTTACATATATATATATAAACATATACTTGCCAATTTTTGCTGAAACAAATACAGGAGAAATTGCCCTAGGATCTTAGCAAATAGGATTTTAACACTTTGCTCTTAGGCTCAGTATTGACATTTTGCGAGGCCAGAAATGACATTTATAGAGATGGCAACTTGACAGTGCTTTAGAGCAAAAGGAAGGCATTTTTATTACTATAAATAAATAAATGTTGGTTGATTCTGGATGCAGCAACCCCACCTATAGCAGGAGTTAATGCCAATTTAGCTAGAAGTTTATTTTTTAATTAACTGCAATTATAATTGGGCAATTACAAGCAAGCAAGAGCTGTTTAGAAAGCTACTAGCTACCGCTGTTAGCTACTTTACCTCAGCTGGAAATCACCACCTCTTCTGTTGGACCATTTAAGCAAACTTATTTTATCATAGTGAAGTATAAGTGCTCACACATTCTATTACTCAGCCGAGAAATCAATACCTCCCTGTAGTAGTGAAGTAACTTCTTTACAGCTCCAAGCAGATCTGCAAAGGGCAGCTCTGATTGTGCCCACTCATTTCAGCTCTTCTTTCTCTAAAAGTGACTGTTGGAGTCTCTGGTGCACATTACTGCTCATGTTCCTCTCAGGACTGGGCTATTTTGGTTGCAGGTATTTAAGATACCTCTCTACTCTGAGAAATGATTTTAATTAAAATGGCACTCAAGGGCCCCATATTCCATGTTTCTCACTAATTATTATAGCACGTGTGTTCAGTTTCCAAGCTAAAGAGTGCTTTTACTAACTGCCATCTCCCAGATTAAACCTGAGATTTGAAACTCAGGGCTTTTTTCTCCTTGGATCATATTTTGCTGCCACTCCACTTTCTTGGAGTGCACATTCTTTGCCAACATGCCATCCAGCCTGTCTTCTAAATCCTCTGTCATCCTCTGCCTTCTAAATGAGGTTTTTATTCAATATCCTTGATTTTTCAGGAAGTCATGTTAGTTATTCCAAAATACTAATGCCATATTTGTTTGCTTTGTAAATGCAAGCTAACATGAAGTTATAACTATAAACGACATTAATCAGTTGGCACTAAACCTTTTATAGAAATTAATTCAGCAGTTCAATTTAGCTCGCTAGGAAGACCCACTGAGTATGTGCACTTGTCCAAACCTTCCAAAGATTACTAGGATGTACATTTACCCAATGATCAACATAGAAAATAAAATTTAAGCATCTCAGACTTTGCAAATAATGTTCACTCTGGGACTACAAGCTAGAGGAGTAAGTGCCAAGGTGCACAGAGACATTGCAGGAAGTGAATAAGTCTACAGTGGATTTCTCGTACGATTAGGATGTGAGAATAGTTTTAACTTATACAAATTCTGCAGGAATCCATCAGATGAAAGATGTTGTTGAAGTTAAGGTTGACCATCTAGTTGCTATCACAGAATCAAAGAATCCTTAAGGCTGGAAGGGACCTTTAGTCCAACTTCTCTGCACACACAGGGTGACCTAGACCATGGGGCATAGGGCTGCATCCAAGCAGGTTTTGAAGATACCCAAAGAAAGAGACTCCACAATCTCTCTGGGCAGCCTGTTCCAGGGCTCTGTTACCTTCACTCTTAAGAAATTCTTCCTTAAGTTTCTGTGGAACTTTTGGTGCTTCAATTTGTGGCCATTTACCCTTGTCCTATCACTGGACACCACTGAAATCCTCATTCCTTCTTCCTCACTCCCTCCTTTAAGATACGTATAGACTGATCAGATCCTCCCTCAGCCTTCTCTTCTTCAGGCTGAACAGGCCCAGCTCTCTCAACCTTTCCTTGTAGGACAGATGTTTTAGGCCCCTGATCATCTTTGTAGCCCTGTGCTGGACTCTCTCCAGCAGCTCCACATCCCTCTTGTACTGGGGAGCCCAGAATTGGATACAGGACTCCAGATGTGGCCTCACTAGGGCTGCGTATACAAGGACGATCACCTCCCTTGAACTGCTGGAGACGCTCTTCTTAATGCATCCCAGGATCCCATTGGCCTTCTTGGCCACAATGACACATTTCTCGTCATCCACCATGACGCCCAGGTCCCTCTCTGTGGGACTGCTCTCGAGAAGGTCAGTCCCCAGTCTGTACTGTGGTCTGGGGTTATTCCTTCCCAGATGCAGGACCTTGCACTTGCCCTTGTTGAATTTCAGAACCTTTCTCACCACCCCATTGTCCAGTCTGTTCAGGTCCTTCTGGACGGCAGCACAGCCTTCTGGGTTATCAGCTACTCCTTCCAGGGGGCATCTGTCTTTTCACCCAGGTCATTAATGAATAAGTTGAACAGGACTGGAGCAAGGACTGACCTCTGGGGACACCATTAACTACAGGCCTCCAACTAGACTCTGCACCACTGATTACAACCCTCTGAGCTCAGCCATCCACCCAACCTATCCTGCCATCCAATCAATTTCTATGAGTTTCTCTTAAAAATAATAATAAAAATGTCTCCATTAGTAAACATAGCAGAGAGAGAAGGCAAGTTAAGGAGGAGTCTCTCAGCAACCTATTCCCATCTGGGAAGTCCAAATCAAATTCCTGCCATT
>JAUBOD010000966.1:429997-449262 GCA_032353885.1 Nothura maculosa
TTGCCATGTGCTCAAGTTTAATACAACATATCTTTTCTTGATTTAAAATTTGTTTTCAAAAGTTCCTTTGGTTACCTCACAAAATTATTTTGAAGACGTATTTCCCAAATATTAAACCGACAGCATTTCAGCCAATATTCAACAAGAAACTCTTCTGTGGCTTAAGTCTTCAAGCCAGTTCCCTTTCAAACAGTGTGAAAAAGCACTCAAAGCAAATTTAGTGCTCCGTGCCCTCACAACCCACAGTTTACAATATTTATGTTGGAGGCAAGTTGAAGGAAACACACAGAATAACTACATTCAAAAGAGTCATGGTTTAACACATAAAATACTAATTCTGCTCCAGCATATAAACCCAACAATATTAAATCCAGTGATAGATTACATTCAAGGTGTGGTCATTTTTATAGTCCTTTCTATCTTAAGATTGTTGGCCTAAATAAGACATCTAAAGCTACGTGGTTTTAATGGGGAGACTTGCTGCAGACCACTTTACCTGGAAAGCGTGCAGTCTCCAAGGAAAGCACTTCAAGCCTGGGCAAACAGAACCACCTATGCCCATTCCTTCATGACGCAAGACACTTGAAAACAAATACAAATTTTCACTGATGAACTAGCTGAGTTCAGGAGTGCTCCAGCCCAACTGCGCAGCATAAAAAACCACCACTTTGCAAGAGAAACAAACTGTGGGATAAGCACAGCTTTGCCAGAAGAACTACCTGCCCAGAGGAGTTGCTGCCAGCACAGCTGTAGCTACGCAGGCTCACATGGCTTCACAACCCAGCAGTGACACCACCATGTTGGCAGAAGACTGGAGCATGAGGCTGGCCTCAGCCTTGGTTTGTCACCAAAGTACTAGCCTCTCCATCAACAAGTGACTTTGGCGAGTCAATTCATTTAATCCCCCTTGACAGATGGGCTTTGATGCAATTCCACCTGATTCTCTTTCACCCAGAAAGAAAACTGTAAATATTTAGGCTTCTAAAAAATAAAGAGGGCCAATTTCCTGAATGTGATCTTTGTGCAGCTCTTTTACTGCAATGAGGAAATGAAGAGCAAAGCTATTTCAGTGCCATCTGTTCAAACAACTCCCATCTACATAAACATGTCTCAGCAAGCACAAGTCCCACGGGCAGGATAGTTGCCACCAGCTTTCAGATTCACATGACCCTTCTTCTCAAATGCTCCAAGGCTTTAATGATTAGGCGCCTCTGTTTCTGGAACAGCCTTTTGGTGCATATTCCCTCATGTTTGTGCAAGAAAGGGCTTATCTGCACATCTGACTTTGGTCCTATCAGCTGTGTGAAACATTAGTTAAACAATTTGGGCTGCTGTAGACTCCACCAATGAACTATTGCCAATTGTATGTGACACATTGTCGGTCTGTCCTTTGACAGTCTTTCCCAGACAGGCATACATTTTAAAAGCTATACTCAAGCTTATGCTGTTTGTTGCTGGCTCAAGACATGACAGTGGATGAAGCAGTGTGGCAATCGAGACCTGCTGAGCAGACCTCTAGTTATTAGGCTGATGCTTAGGTACAGGAGATGACACAACTTGCCAATCAGTGCTCTGTCACAGCTGTCCCCCTAAAGCTGACAGACACACTGTGACAAGAGTAGTCAGTAGGAGTGAGGGTGAAGAGGCCTCTTCATGCCCACTGCTCCCCTAGGATCACCTGCCCCTCTCTTAACCCCTCCTCTACTCAGTGTTTTCTGTAGGCTGTTACCTATCTATCCATTACTGCAAACAGGTTTGCCCTTTTTTCTTACTCCTCTCCTGACCATTTCGAACAGCCCCTTTTCCCCAAAATGGAGTCAAGCTTATTTTTGCTGCAAGAAGCAGAGAGGAGAAGAAATATTTTTTCAAACAGCACTCCCTCTTCTTCTCAAGAAAAGGCACCAGACTCTGCTTTATTCCTCCTGCACTAGGGAAGAGGTGGAGGAGCACCAAGTAATCTGTAGGTGTGCTAAACAGTTACAATGGTAATTGCATTATTAAAATCCTCTAATGTAAGACTGCCTAGCGAGAGGAAGGAGAAAAGCTTAAGTTGCCTATTCAGTGCTTCTTTGAATAAACAAGGCCATGGAAATGTACTCAGTGTACCATGCAGTCTGGCATATAAGAGCCTCCTTCCAATCTCTGACGCTCTCTAGGGCTGCACTTGATCTGTTGTTCACTTGCTTCTTTGCTTTCTTTGTTCAGTGTTAGCTAATTGCCCCAAAACATTGGTTCCTACTCAGTACATTAGTTCATACTCAGTCATCATAAGGCACCAAAAGCATTAATTTACAGCTTGAGTATTTTTCAAGAATCAAAGTGAAGGGGAAGCTGTCAGAGAAAAGCTTACAGATAGCAAAATGAATATTTTGGTTGTGCTTTAAAATGAAAAAAAATAAAGGAAAAGTCAAAAGAAGCATCATTTGTTGATTTCATACCATCTTTACCAACATGTAGAGTTGGTACTCATCACTTCTGACCCCTATGAAATTGCCATTCACAGTTAAGATACTCAAAGCAGGATCTTGCACTTGGAGAGGCCACCATGGAATGCATTATCATAACATTTCAGTCTCTGGTGTAAGGATCTTGAAGTTCCTTGAACTCCCTCAAACTGCTTTCAGTTGGCTTAAAGCATAGTTTTGGGACGCTTACTGCTTATAGAGTTTTTTGTGGTTTTTTTTTTTTAACATCTATTCATGCTGCCATATGCAAATTCAAAAAGAAAAAGAAAAAAGAAAAGCATATTTGGGAGTAAAGCAGACTAGGACTATAGCTGCAAAACTCTGCAAAACCTACATAGCCTGAAGCCCCTGAGCTACATCATTTGGTCAGGTCACAGTTACAAGCTTAATTACCAAAAGTGGCTTCTTATACCTCGTGGGTTTTGCTGTCATTACTTCTGTTTTAAAGAGCTTTAGAGACTCGCTGTTTTGAGAACTGGATTCTCTCTTCTAATCTGTGTCCTAAGGTTATTCAATGCCACACTATAACCCTTTAAATCTTTAGCTTAAATAGCCACGGTCTTCCATTTCAACTCCAGTACTTGGTCCCTACTAAGAAAGGATAATCCTACTACCTTCTCAATGATGTCTTTCATTCGCAAGGATAAGCAATCTAAAATCTTTTGATCTTCCACTTCTCTGATTTTAGAAGCTCCTGTTTGGCTTTACTCCAGTCCAAAGTCATTGCACTGGCATACAGAGGACCAAAATGGTGCATTGTCTTACTCACATCTTATACAACGGAATGAGTATTTTTGAAATAAGATTATATATACACATACAAACTAATAGCTTTCCAAAGAGTATAAAGTACTACCAAATATTATGGCTTATGGTACACAGTAGATGATATTATATTAGGTCTGCCACAAATAAAAGAGCTAAAGGCTCTGTTTCCTTTTGCCAGTCACTGACAGAACTGAGTCTTATTCTTTCATTTAAGTTCCCTCCTCTCTTCATCTCAGCAGTGAGGTAGAAAAAAATCCTGTAGTATATATCTGTCATATTGTTGTAAATGAATGATACTATAGTACACAAATATTTGATTTTTAGATGCATGCCTAACAGAAGAATTAAATTCAAGCTACATTTGGTCATTAGTTTATGAGAATCAAATTTATGAGCAAAACCTCCTCCTGCCATCTGTCCCTCAGAAATCCTTATAGCTTTCTATGCTAGAAATAAAAATGAAGAAGTATATGCAAATACACAAAACCTGAAACTGTAAAGATACCTTTAGGAAGAGCTTAATATTAAAACTTAATTTTGCTGTCCTATAGAAATGCGTCTCTCAGAGCTGCTATTTCAGAGCAAAGGCTGACTCTATTCAAGGCAGGTGACCTCTCAGGGTACTGGAAATTTAACAAGATGATTGTATAAGCTCTAGGTACCTTATCATTACCCTGGCACACCATCTTCATTTCCAGCAATGGAATGCCCCAGGAAAGCCATAAGCTATATTAAAAACAATTTTGTTTTTCATCTAATCTATTTTTTAATTAATTTAAACTCTTGCCCTTCTAACATCCCATAGGAATCAAAATATGTGCACTTAACAAGAAGTCTTCCTTCGTTTATGGTAAGATCTGTTGGCTGATATAGCTACACCCACAGCATCACAACATCTTTTACCCAACATCTGCAATGGAAGTCAAAGACATTGTTGCAGAAATGGCATTAATATATATATATAAAAAAAACAGTGTCATTATCAGCTTCACCCCAGAAGTACCACAAATATATCCATGTCCATAGCATAGTATTTCTTGTGGATCTTATGGATGTTGCTCCTGCTGGGTTATGGTTTGTGACTGCAGAAAGCACATACCCAGCCAGGATTTTGTTGCCCCAGATGTCCTGCAACTCTACAGAGCAACCAGAGGCATCATGCAGTGATGCAGAAGTGTGAAGACCAATGTGACAGCAGTGCTGCAGGATGAATAACAAGGATGAATAACAAGGATAATATTACTAAAAGCTGTCCTGGGACTCACTCCAACTGTCATAGAAATCTAACCTGTGAGCATCTTTCATAGCAGAGAAGTGTGCTATGATCCCGAGTTGGAAGGGCTATATTGAGCAGTCAGCAGCTATGCAGGTTGAGTTGATAAATTCATTATCAGCACTGTTGTCAGGTATATTTAACTTGCTGAAAAGGAGTAACTGCTATATGATTTTATGAAGTGTTAGAAGTTAAAATAGTTTTCATAACTAGAGACTCGACTTATACTTGGCCTTCCTGGCTTTCTACCAAAATTTGGCCAAGAGAAAGAAGATAGGTAACTGAATTCACAGAATTTGTAGAACAATGGTATATTTTAGATGAATTTAAATATTTTATATATTTTAAAAGAAACTATATAACTATTTTCTTACCTTCCTCTGTTTCACCAAGAAGATTTGCCTGCAATAATTCTTGCAACATCTAACCAAGCAGGAGCCTGGAGAAACTGTGGCAGCAGGAATTGGAAAGTATTTCTGAATTTTTGGGCAGTTTTACACAGCAGATTTGATAGGAAAAAATGCAGTTTGTTAAGGAAAGAGATGATAAATACATTAGCATTGCCATTTTAATGGCCAAGACAGTTGCAGTTAGGAAACACTTTGCTAGATAGGAAATGTAGTTCTAAGGTTTAAGCATGGTGGAAACAATTTGCAAGTTGGTTGGCTGAAATGGATGTTCCAATGTGGAGCACTTTCTATGTTTTGCAGGGCTTTGGAGAAGAGTGTCTGACCTTACAGCAAGACGTGCATCTCAGTAGTATACTTCAATTCTATCGCTATATAAAGCCACATTTTACTGTTTGCTCCATTGAGATTACTCCAAGATATTAAATCTCCATAAGCCTAATTTCATATCTCTCAACTGGGACGAACTAAATGTTTCCTGGAACTATTTGGAGCTATTTATGGAGTGCTGAGAGAGCTATTTGATCATTTAATGTTCTTGTCAAACCGGAAAAACTTTCTTTGCCTTAGCTCTCAGCTGATTACTCCCACAGCACAAGATAAAATCCATTGCCAAACTGATAGAATTCTGTATGATCACTCCACATGACAGAGCTCTAAAATATGTTTAAATTTTGAACTCTTTGTAGCCTCACTTGAAACCTTTGAATGATAAGTTCCATGAAAAAAAAGTGCATGGATGAAATATTATTTAAAAAACAATCAGGAAAACTTGCCATGTTTTCATAGAGGAGAAAAGGACAACGCTGGTAGCAGGAGGTTAAAAGGTGTATGTGACCAGACAGATTCTTACAGATTCTACCCAACAAAATACTAAATAGAGCATCTATAAGAAGTAGCTGAAATACATCTGCCCAATTATGTTGCGAGAAGGAATTACTCTGCTGGAGAGACCCTCAAAATAGCAGCTTCGAAACAACTCTTGCAGCATCACTCTCTGATGACGTTTCTCTCTCTGGAGCTATTGGTGAGTGACTGCCAAGCTCTCTGCAAGGCTCTGCACATCTCTCTCTCAATATATGCTAGCATTTCCTGTTTCCTCACAGGAAAGGTAAAGAGCCTGGTTCTGATCACTCTCATTTAGGAGCATACACCCCAGAGATCTCATTTTAATATCTGAATAGTAGAAACTTTTGGAGGAGCTCTTCACCCATGGCAAGATTCAGCAGCTACCAGAATCCTTATGATTTTTGTCTACACAGAGCCAGACATGCAAACAAGGTCATCAGCTACAGCACATCCCTGACTTTGTATCTGCTGTCACAAGGCGTGAGAACTTCTTATTGCTATAAAGGGAAGGACCATGTTAGCTGCCCCAGATATTAGAGAAGGACCAACTGACTCATGCAGCTGCCAAGCACCAGATTGTGTTCATGTAAGACAAAAGTTTACAGACTGCCAACTATACAGTCGTGAAGAATTTGTGCCTGAACATCTTAAAGAAAATCACTTATCTGTAAAAGCAACAAGTGATGCCCTGAATACAGGCAATTTACTCCAATCTGAGGTGCAAAATAAAAGAGTTTCAACAACACTTAAGCTAACACACTACAAGGACTGGTTAGTGCTGTGTAATGGCTCTTTGCAGATAAGACCTAGCTAAACCTGCACTTGTCCAGACATGAAAAGAGGAAAGCAGAAAGTACACAAAATAACACTTCAGTCTTCCCCCCACTCACCTCCCCACAAAATACACATTCCAAGAAAGTCTGGATCTTGAAAAGCCTGTAAGTCAGCAGCAGAGCCAGCATTCAGGATCTGCCATTATTAAGCAACAAATCCCAATATCCACTTTTAAAAAGTCTTGAGTTATTGAGATATTACTTCAGTCTGGAAAAACTTCTAAAGAAAATGTTTTCCTTTATCGGGATAAAAACAAGAAGCTTAAGTATTTTATGCTAACACGGGATTGGCTTACAGCTAAATACGCAGAACAAGACTCCCTCGTGTGGTTCTTGAAATACAGTTCTTTATTCCCAAAGAGCTGAATCAGAGTTGCTATCAAATTGCAAGCTAAGCAAAATCAATCATTTTTAGTCAAATGCATGCATCAGACAAGAGACATGGGAAAAGACTGAAAGAAAAATGTAGACTATTGTACAAGAACATCAAAAACTATTAATAAAATACATTCCTTTGACCAGCACAGCAGATGTCCCACTTGCTTATTCCTGTGGCTGGAACAACATATTTTATGTTATATCCCAACATATTTTACAATTACATTCCAATAGAATATTTTTATTTATTCAACCATTATGGTAAAACCTGTGGTGGACAAATGAAAATATCTGCTTACATCTGTAAACAGGAGAAATTACAGTTTTGGGGAATACTATATATTCATTTTGTCTTTTTTTTTTCTCCTGTAAACTATCAAGATTTACTGCAGTTGGGTATCAGAAACTGATACAGCTGCTAGCTTATTCCCTGCAGGAGTTCTCAAGGGTTGTGTCTAGTTCATTTTCTTCTTTCTAAGGAAACAAGAACTCTTATGTCTTGAGGTAAAATTAATCTACATTCAAGTACATCTTCCCATCAAATTATTATAGCCTATATTTATCTTTCCTTAAATTCTGGTAAAAGTTGTTACGCTTTTCTTCGGATTAATCAGGAGAGAAAGTGGGAGGGGAAAAGTGAGTCATCATATTCGTCCTAATGTTCTGTATCAGTGAATAACTGAACAGCCATTGCATCACAGATGTCCCATGCAGATGTCCCACTGCATCACGGATGTCCCATGCTTAAATATACTTTACATAAACAAGCAAGAATAACATTTTTTTTACTCTGTGTAGCAGTGTAGCAGCTTTACAACTATGTCTTGTAAAGCTATTATGCATAAGATTTGTTTTCTAACAATTCCAGCTTCAGTGCTGATGAGAAAAAAAAATAAACCGATGATTCAAATTTTAGCCGCAAACATATTTTAAAAAACACACTTTCCAATACTCAGAGCTCAACCTTTTGCACTTTGGACATTGATATGCCTCCATCAGTAATGCTCAGTTCAGAGTTACAACAAACTGTCATGTACAAATATGTAGGAAATAAAGAAAATCAACCCGTGGAATTCTTCTTAGTGCTTTTTTTTAAATAGTCATTATTCTACCCCAAAGAGCAATCAATATGGAAGGGTTTGTCAACCCTCAGAGGAAATTAGTGTATTTTTAAAATTCTCAATTATCACTTCTCTTCCTATTCCCATATGAGAAGAAACTGCACATGAATAACTTAAAAAAATACTCTGATACATCTACCAACTTTTGAGAAATAGTTTTAAAAGCAAAGCTGGAAACTACGTGACTCTGAGATCATGGGCAGTATGAAAAAGTAAGGAACAGAACTAGAAGAGCTCAAAAAAAGCTGAACAGCAATCGCTTAGAGGACCCAAAAAACATCAGGTGCTGGGGTTAGTCAAGAATAAGTTCCAGTAACAGCTACAAAGTGAACAGCTACTTAGATCCATGTCCACTTCTCTTCAGTCCTGCCTGTGCCTGGCTCTCTGCAGCAGAACAGCCTCCACGCAAGCTCTCCATTGCCCACACCAGAAGGGACCACAGACTTGTGACAGGACTGCAAAGAGCAAACTGGAGACATGAGCAAACAGCCCCAGATAACCCAACCTCCTGTAGAGGGATTGGTCACCCAAAACCTTCCCCACAGCTCCAACCTCCTGCCAAACAGCAGGTGCGCAACCTCCTGTGGACTTACAACCCGTGCTGGCAGCCTGAGGATGAAGCTAATGAAAAACACTCACGTGCTACAGGTGGAAAGTAACATGCCTCGACTACAGCTCCAAACACATTGAACAAACACAACCATCAAGTTGACTGGGCCTTCAACATCAGCTGGTTGGCTTGGCAAAGGATTCACTTTTCCAAAATTGGAGCAGCATAGATCAAGGCCAACGTATGACTAACCATAGCATGGCTGAGAGCCATGATGGATGCAGTCGCCCTCGCAACACAACAGAAACACGAAGTTTGCCAAGAAACATAGATGTAAGTAATTTGATCTCTTTTCACCTGCCAAGTAATCAATTACTTGAAAAATTAACTTGTTCTGCAGCAGTTCATGAGCAGATATGAATAAATTCTCATCACAAGACCTTGCAGTGGACCCAGGCTATGTGCTGGGATGGGATAACTAAGATGTCAGGTTGGGCTGCTTTGCTTGGGCCACAACACAGGGTCAAATGGTCCTCATGCCTTGAGGGCAAGCCAGATGGGCACAGTTAGACTGAAATAATGCTCTTTCTGATGAAGATAAATGGCAAAGGATGAAGCAAAGCTATTGATTTGAAACAAGACCTTCAACACAACTATGGTCCTTCTTAAGATTTTCAGGGACAGCCTCCAAGAACCAGCACATAGCAAATGCTTGAGCCTCAGGAGCCACAGTCTTGGCAAAACTAATTAAAATTAATTTCACAAGCAGCTGACTGGATGCTTTACATCTCTATGAGCTGCTTTAGGGGTAAAAAAACATTCCGGGAAATGAGCAATTTCATTAATTTGTCTTCTCATTGTATCTCTCATATTCACCCAGAGTTTCCCAAGAAATTCAGGCTTCTCAATACTTTATGGGACTACAATTAAGGAAAAAATATTTGTTTGTGACTGCATAATTATACTTGATATTTGCTTTTAAAACAAATTTATTCCCTCATAAGATCTCAATAATATCCCCAAAACTGGCAGTCACAACACACCAGTAAAAAAAATCTGAGTTACCAAGTTTTTCCACCAGTAAGATGTCATTGCTGAGATTAAGGATATAAGAATTTGTATGTTGAGCTTTTTCTCCTCAGAAAAATAAATCCTTGAGTTAAAAGAAGAAACTTTTCAGTGTTTCATATTCTACATTAAAATTATGATGTATATAATAGGGTGGAGGGTGGTGATCAGTGGTGCAGAGTCTAGTTGGAGGCCTCTAGTTAGTACTGTCCCTCAGAGGGTCAGTCCTTGCTCCAATGCTATTCAATTTATTCATCAATGGCCTGGATGAAGGAATGGAATGTCCCCTCGGCAAGCTTGCTTATGATATGAAACTGTAGCTGATACCCCAGAAGGCTGCACCACTATGCAGAGGGACCAGGACAGACTGGACAACTTGGCACAGAGAAACCTCATGAAGCTGAACAAGGGCAAGTGCAGGGTCCTGCACTTGGGGAGGAATAACCCTGGACATCAGCACAGATTAGGGGCTGACCTGCTGGAGAGCAGTCCTACGGAGAGGGACCTGGGCGTCGTGGTGGATGACAAGTTGACTATGAGTCAGCCATGTGCCCTGGTGGCCATGAAGGCCAATGAGATCCTGGGGTGCATTAAGAAGAGCATCTCCAGCAAAGCAAGAGAGGTGATTGTCCCCCTCTACTCAGCCCTAGTGAGGCCACATTTGGAGTATTTAATTTCTATTCTAATTCAAAAGAAAAACAATTTTTGAAATTATGGAATATTATATACAAGATCCACTTTATGCATTGTTTTCATGCATTCTTATAATGCATGTATTAGTTTAATAACATTAATAAATTAAGGCAATGATTAGAGAAAAAGAATAAAAATTTAAAATCATAAAATAGAAACAAGAAAATTGCAAAGCACTCTGGATTGAGAAAAAAAGGGGGGAAAAAAAACTTAGTCTCTTCATAACTGGTGCTTTTCTTCTTTATTATTAAGTCATTCTTATATCCTTTTTTATTTTCCTACTAGAAGCATCATCATTTTCCTGTTCTCCACTGGGTGGCATCATTACCCTGAGCTGTAGTATTTAAATACAAAAACTTACTGTAATGAAGCAAACTTCTTGGTTATTATATTGATCTAAGTATGTAACATCAAATCAGTGTAATAAAACACTCATCTGAAACACTTTGCTGATATGCAAAACAGACATATTTTAGCTAGATAGTAGTCTTCTCTGATAATTTCAGGAAGAAGATTACTGTGGAATAGTTAAAGCCATCAGTTTCATTTAGTCATACTATTATTTTTGATAACGTTAAATTGTTGTCCCTCCTGCCCAGGGAGGTTGTGGAGTCTCCTTCTCTGGAGGTCTTCAAAACCTGCCTAGATGCCGCCCTGTGCCACCTGCTCTAGGTGCCTGCTGGAGCGGGAAGGTTGGACCAGATGATCTCTAGAGGTCCCTTCCAACCTTGAAGATTCTGTGATTCTGTGAAATCACGAGCATTTCTATGAAAATAAGAAGTTCAAAGGGGAAAGAAAAATACAAAAAGCACATGATCATTATCTGTGAAACAGAGACAAACCTCAAGCATAATCACACATCAATCACAAGATATCAAAAGAGTCATAAATAAATAATTTAAGAATTCTTTCTTCCTTCTACAAGAAACAGAATGTAAAAATATTAACAGGTAAACAGTTAGATAGTAACACAATTTTCTGATGTATTAGAGTTTAATTTTAATCTGGTTTGGTCACAGAGCTCATATCATAATAAAATATTGCAATGAGTTCTGTTTGCTTTGTTACACCATCCTTCTCAACACTATCACTCCTGCCTTCTCCATCTCCTCCATCAGCAAACGGTATTGCTAATCTCTAAAGACTGTCCTTATAGGTTTATATATGCCCTTATGTTCTAGCTCACATCAAGCCTTGATCCACAAAAGACCCATACATGTTTATGACACACATTTGGTGTATCAATCAATCAGGACTATTTTATTGCAAAGCTTTGTTCTCATACTACTATCACTTCTTGTCCCAGGTCTTAGACTAGGCTGGAATGCCTTTGTGGCTAGGAGTATTTGGCTAAAGGAATCTGTGCAAAAATACAAAACAAACAAACAAACAAAATCCATGGGATAAAAATCTTCTCATCTTCAGTAGTTCAGTTTTCAGCTAGGGAGAACATGACTTCCATCCTTCTTAATGCAATGCTACACAATGCATTCGTAATGTAATGCTGCACAGCACTTTCTTTTGCTTTTATTCCAACAAAATCCATTTGGAAGAGTTTATAATCTGCTCTTTGAAGACACAATCCCTGCATGTGCCCAGGCTAGCTCTCACATAATGAAATGCAGCCACACATTCTTGTCCAATACCTTCTGTAGGCACACACGATGTGCAGGCTGCCCACACTCATCTCTGCATGCACTAATGAAAGCTCAAGACACAATGTACAGTGGATTTCTACATCACTGAATTAATGTAAACATTTAGAAAAAGAGACTTCTCTCTGCAAAATGAGGTCACAGCACAAAGCTGCCTACCCACTGCTTCCTTTACGCCAGCATTCTTTTTATTAGCATGTTCATTGCAGGCAAGAATGTGATCAAAGAACTAAAATTGTCTTTTTGAGAGACTTATATTTAAAGCCTTCCTACAGAAATATGTCCAGAGTCATTCCTTCTCCTTTTTTTCCTTTCAACTGTCACAATTAACCTATTTTTGTCATTTACACAGACATCTGGACTTCTCTGTATTCATCTGTGGACTACTATTAATTGTGGTCTTTGTCCTCCAAGAGGAGGCTGGCATAAGAAGAATGAGGATTTTTCAATAATGACTGTTCCTTTCAGTAACAGTGAGTTACACATTTTGCTTATGCCATCAAGGCCAAAGTTATTCTCATAATGTGAATAATGGTTATTCAAAATGACTGTAAAGATACAAAACTTGCTCTATTACGGCCAAACCCAGTTTACTCTCTTGCTAATTCCAGAAGATCACAAGGCCCTCAGCAACTCCCACCTGAACTTACCATCTCAGTCCTGCTAATTACTGTTCATCCAGTCCTCTCCACATGAACTAGATTAATGCAAAAAAAAAGGAAAAAAAAAAAGAAAAGGAAAAAAAGAATGCAATCCCTAATACAAACCATTCTCCACACACACACACACTTTTCAGTTTTGCAGTCCATTTTTAAAAAGGCTTTATTCACAGATCTGGATGAAAAGAACAAGTAGGAAGGTAAAGTGGCCACCATGTAAGACAAATCTGTCACCAAAGAGCATTCTCTTGTACTCAAATCAGCTTTGAAACAGGCTAGATAAAGATACTTTCTATCTGTGTATTC
Organism: Nothura maculosa; assembly: GCA_032353885.1. Taxonomy (NCBI): domain Eukaryota; kingdom Metazoa; phylum Chordata; class Aves; order Tinamiformes; family Tinamidae; genus Nothura; species Nothura maculosa. Next base: position 443,023 of record JAUBOD010000966.1, read on the forward strand.
AAGCAGCCAGTTTGTATTCAACCACCTGGCATTGGCTTGGCAGTTGTACATGTCTTCCTGCTTCTAACATCTCAAGTAAGCACATCAAAAAAGCAACACCAGCTGAAGAACTTGGCCCTATCCATGCATTAAATGCAGAAAAGGTTCTCACCTTTACCAGCACAGGCTAGACCCCTCCTACTCCTGAAGTCAGACCCAGTATCATCTGACATGTAGCATGGATGCTAGGGAAGCATTACTGGACACACTGATGCAAAATATTCAAACCACCAAGCTTGCAAAGATGTTGTTCATTATTTTACCAAGTATACAGAATGAGCAATTTTCAGCTCCATGTGCTACATCATGTACAAATTAGCAAGCAGAAAAGAGGTCTTGCTATAACATCTAAATTGACTTATTCATATAAAATTGCAATTGCATTGGTTTGTCCAAGAAACGTATTTCCTATCATCTTAGCAGAAGACTAGATTTGAGAAGTACTCAGTAGTTTCTTTTTTGACACGAGAAACCTGCCAATATTTGTACAGTCTGCTCAAGTCTGTCACTCTGGATATATGGACTATGCACATACCAGAGTATTTGCTACTTAACATGCTATTATCTGAGAATTTTCTGAGTAAAATAAACTGGCAACAGGGGACTTGATAGAGTCATTAACTCTCTTTCCAGGTTATGGAAAGAGAGGTTATATTTTTGTGTGATTTTAATTGTACAGTAGAATCCCTCACCAAAAATATTCCTTCTACATTCTATTTCTCCTTCTAGAACAAGACATTGTAATCTTCTCCACATGTATCTTTTTTTTGATTTATAGATCTTCTGCTAAGATGAAGAAGTTAGAATGCCTGAAGGCATAGCTGGAAAACCTTCAGAGTAGAAGCAATCACATCTAAGCTATTCTGGAAAATATCTGCCTAAGAAAGTTGTGAAATTGATGTCCCTGGAAGTTAAAATCAGGTTTAGAAATCTATTTCCATATTTTACTGTTCTAATCACCAGAAAAATACTAATGTTTAACCTGTCTCCCTTTCTGAATTTTAATTCTTTTTTTTAGGCTTTCAATTGATCACTCCTTTTTGTCTATATCTTCTTAAATGACAGATGCCCCAAAGTGGACACAATACCTTGGTAAAGCCTCAGAAAGGCAGACTCAAGTAGAAGGATTACTTTATAACGCATGCAACCCTCCTGTTTATGCATGCCAGTATGTTGTTTGCTTTCTTTGCAGAATTGCATAACAATTCATCCCCCTTCATGGGTATGTGCCATTGATTGCTTAATTCACAAACACAGTACTTAACACTTGATTTGATTTGTATCTGATTCCAGACTATCGCCCTAGTTGGTCAAAAAGTGCATTTTAATCCCATCCTTCAAAGTTTGCACAGCAGTTTCTCCCTCAGTTTGACATCAGCTGCATAGTGAATAAACTTACTCTCTAGTGCTTTTTTCAAGTCATTAATAAAAAATGTTGATTAGCTTTGGAACATGACAGACCTCTGGCTCAGAATATAAAATTGACCTCTTGCTCAGTATATAATTCCTATTACTGTCTGCAAAAAGAGACATGAATTTTACTGTAGTTATGGAGACACAGCCTATTAATCTCCCACACTTCCCTGGATTTTCAAGGCAATATTAAAATAAAGAAGATCAGATCTACTGCATTATTCTCTCTCAAATATGAGCAATATTTTCAAAGAAAACCATTAGATTTGTTTCCCATTTCCCTCCAAGCTTTTAATTAGTCTTTCCTTTGGTATACAATTCAAAGTCTTCAGAAAATACCGAAATTCAAATAATGAATCAGTATTGTCTAGATCATATTTTTCCATCTGTTCTCAAATCTGGGTACTACATTTCCTGCTCTGTGTTCTTTTAGGGACAATCACCAGCTTGATAGGCTTGATTTTCAATAAAACCCTTTTTGACAGGCCTACTGTTCCACGTACCATTTCTTTTAAGAACTTGGTAGAATTCAGAGAAATGCCCTCTGAATCACTTTGTTTAGTTGCCATCTTCTTGGTTGTGTTATTTTCCATTTCCAAACCTCATTTCTACCAATCCACTTTCCTTCAGAGGACATTGCTGTTCTTATCGAAGGCTAAGGCATTATCTTTCGTTTGATTTTTTACTCTGTCCACACTTGCAGAGCAAATGCAATCTCTTATAAATGGCTAAAGAATTTCTTCATACTGTGTGTTTCCTTTAGTGTAATTAGGCTAGACTTTGGGATTCTTCTACTCTAGGTCTATGTTTTTTGACTTGTAGAAATTCCTGTGTTGATTGGTCTCCTTTTCTTTATTATTTCCAGAAAATCTCATTGCTTACTTCTAACCACTTCAAAATGTTCATTATTTAACTAGACCGAGTAGCCTTTTCTACAAACATTTTCACTGGGGTTGAAATAACACTTCCAGTTCCTCTGCAATGTTCTCACTATTTACCAAAAAACATATAAAACAATATTAATGGATTTGCAGTTTGTTTGTTAGCAAATCCCTTTACTGTCACATCTAGGAATATCTAAATCTCACCCTTGGTACTTTTTCTTACAAACACTGCTACCTGCAGGGACATCAATTGCCAGTAGTTCAGTGAGGAAAAAAATAACAGCACCAGCTGTAGGGACTTTCTGGTACCAGCACCAAGAGCAAAGCAGCTCCCCAGACCCATCTCTGCATTGCCATCAAGCCCTGCACACAAAACTGTCCCTACTTTCTGCGTTACTTTTCTGCCCTACCTGTCAGACAAGGTTCATCCCTCCAGGGCCAGCAAACAGCTTCCAGCTCCTCTGGGCTCCTCCAACTGTGATCTCCTCAAGGCAAGGAGAGATCTGCTAGATACACAGCTAGTTTGGTGCTATACCAAAGGGGCTCAGCAAGAAGTCTTCAAGTCACAGCTTTATTGAAAACAAACAGCTTCAGCAACATGCAAGGACTTCCCTTGCCAGCTACCATTTGGCAGGGGTAGAAATTGATATACTGAACACTGAGAAAACCTTCATAAAATGTATCAGGGGCTTAAGGCCTTGGAGATTTATGGAGTCCTGACCCTGCAAATAAAGAACAGTAAGTGCACTCCTGTTCCCCTCAGCAAAAGGATCCTTTGTCAATGATATACATTTTAGTATATCACTACTTAAATAACTACTTAAATAAATATAATTACTTAAATAATGGTATACTTTAGCGTACTATTACTTAACATTTCTCAAGGACTATAAGCACTATAAGGAATAAGTTTTATTCAAATTTTTAAAGAATCATCTTTCTTTTCTCAAGCTTTTTAATTTTTTTGAACGTAGTATTTCAGTAACTTGCAACTCTATTTTCAGAAAATATTCAGTTGTGATCACTTTCAAGAAATAAAACTCTAATTATACATACAGAATCTTTCCTTTCTATCAACCCTTTCATCTTGCTATTTTGCAGATCAGATTCCCTGTGAATCTACAGTTCTTAAGTTTGAAATGTAACTTTTGGAAAGCTGTTCTATTGTATGGTATCTCTGTTTCAAGAGAAACTTAAAGACCAAATATTGTCATTTGTCTAGAGCTAGACTTCCTAGCTCTTCCAAAGCAAGACTTTTCTCTTTGTGCACTTCCCTAAACTAACATAATACTGCTAGATGTTATCGGCAGGGCCTCTGCACCAAACTCCCGTACCATGACTACTGAGTTATGTCATTGAAAGTTTTCTTCTTTTGCATGTGCATTCTGTAAAACAGTAGCACATACGAAGTCTTTGTTATAACTAGTATACTCATAATGTTTTTCTTTTTTCCTAATACAGTTCCTTTCTCCCTCACCTTCTTACCATTTTATTTTCCTTTCTCACAGTCTCCTCTAATGTGGATTTATCCAGAGAAGATTCTGTCATTAGGAGGAATGCCTGATGTCTCAAATACAAACAGTAACTATTAATAAGGTCAGATTTGGATTCTGTTAGAGTTTCTAGGGATAAGTACCTCTTAAGCGCCTTAAGAGAGTTAAGTGTCTCCTTCTCTGGAGATCTTTAAAACCTGCCTGGATGCCACCCTGTGCCCCGTGCTCTGGATGTCCTTGCTGGAGCCGGCGGGGTCGGACTAGGTGATCTCTAGGTGTCCCTTCCAACCTCAACCATTCTGTGATTAATAGGTTTACTGTGCCTTACTCTCAGCTTATATAAATGAAACAGCCTTTTCTTCTCAGTCATGCTCATAAAATATGTAAGAATGTTACAGGAATGTATGAAATTAGCCTTGATGAAGGTTCTGCCTCTCTAGCAATTTACTAAAGCACCCAGCAGTGTTAACAACATGGTAACAGCTCCATTCAATCTCTCAGCAAACTCATGTTTGAATACATAGTTGCTCTTGGAAATTGAGGCAGTTATGACATTGATCAGTAAGAGAAATCAAAAGCTAAGAAAATGAAAGCAATTTCATTTGTATTAGAGGTATTTTATGTTCCTAACTGCCTTTGCTTAATAGTAACTGTGTTCCAGCTTGTTCTCAGGACACAAAGGCTCCAATAACTTTATCTGCCCAAAGACAAAATGACCACCAAAGTCACTGGCCTGAGAAAGACAGTGGATTCCTTAATGCAACAAAAGCAAAGATTCCTGAAAGTGTAAAACAAGACTTCGCTCTTTTTTTTTCCTTTTTTTTTGGGGTGGAGGAAGATGCCTTCCATCAAGCGTAACTGGCCATAGTGTTTACTTCCTCTCTAAGTGGTAAGAATGCAATAAATGCAAATGGTATTTAAACAGGAGATACCTTGTTTGCTGAAGAATGCACTCCTTTTAAGACTTTATAACCAGATGCAAACTCTGCAGGTATTCTAAAAACAACCCAAAAGGGCCAACTTGTGGTGAGCCTAAAGATGAAATGCTTCAAGAAGTACCATGCTCCCCCAAAACAGTGCATTTGGTTCTCTCAAGAACTAAGTAAGAGCTGTTATGTCAGCTAATTAATGAGATCTATCTAATGGCCTTGAGCCACTTACAAGTCAATCCTTACAGACATCTCAGTGCCCAAAATGGGCTATCTGGGCCCTCAAAAAGGGAGAAAAGATAGCCTCACACCAGTCAAAGGAGTTTTGTGTCCCATTTTGTATTCAAAGATGATTTATTGGAGCAATAAACTCTTAAGCAATTTATCCTTTGATGTTCGTCTCATAATTCTCACTGGAATCATGCACTCAATGAAAACTATTTAGATAGTTAATAGACCATCTCTTAAAAAATGCATCTGCTTCTTACACAAAGTTTGCATCATGAAACCAAGACTGAACTTAATGGTTGAATCCTTCCAGCATGGATTTTGTAGATAATTCTTCTCCCAAATGACCTCAAATACTTTTAAATTTTCCATGAGCAAATCAGTGTTTTTACTCAAGCTTCCTTTCTCTCTTATTTATCCCAACTAATTTCTTAGAAAACTGCAAAATTTTAAATTTTGATAAATATTACATGATAAAAAGCTTTCATAGATTCTAGTGAATTGGTGACTACTATGATAGCTCACCTGGAAGCATGAGGGATGACCAGACAGGTGCTACCAGAAGCACAGTTCCAGCACTGACTTCTTTATTTACAGAACTCAGAGTTAAAATTAGTATCAGATCTTTGCAGTAAGTTCTGGAAGATAACATGCCAAAGAAAAATGTTGATAGCAAGAAGTCTTGAATTATTTATTTTCCACTGTGATTATATGATAAATTTGTGCTTTCAAGTCTCATGAATAATCTCTGCCTACAGGAAAGGATGAATCTATATCTGGTAAATTTCCAAATGTGTCCCTCTCATATCTTTGAAAATTTTCAGTTTAACAAACACACTCACACATTTTGGGCACACATGCACAAAAGATCTACCTCCATACTAATGAATAAAAGTACTTAGCAACAATCTATAGTAAACTTCCTCAAAGGATCAAGAAGATCAATCATTTCAGCCTATTAATTTAATATCTTTTTCTTGCCGTCATCCTGCCATCATTAACATCAGTATCTATTTAATGATACACAAGCTCTTCTCGTAAGCAACTGAACTTCTAAAACACACAATAACGAAAGAGTTGCTCTTTAGACATTCAACTTTTCACTCCCAAAAACGCAAGGACATTTGATACTGCTCCTTCTGTTAATTTTACGAACATCTGAAGCTCTAAGGCTTTCAAATCAATCTCTGTCAAGACTGTTCTTAAAAACATCCTTCTGTGGGTACCCCTTCAGCCTCTGTATTCCTTCCTGAA
>JAUBOD010000966.1:460961-493161 GCA_032353885.1 Nothura maculosa
GAAAAGGGAAATATTTCTTCCTGGAGAGGCTAATGCAGCTCTTTTTGCTGTTTTCCGGACTATTTGCCATCATTCCCTTCACTGCCTTTAGACACATTCTTAACTTCCTCTGCATCAAACAGATTCATCTTCTGTTTAAATCAGTTAATCCATATTCTCTCATCAACACCGAGTGGCATGAGACTTCTTAATCGGTTCTTGAGAGGACAAATATTATCTGTGATAGCAGTTTGGGTTTATTTGGGAAGAACTGCAATGTCCTTAAAGTCACCTGCTGGTAGCACGCAGCAGCAGTATTGCTCTTTACAGGAGAGCTGGAAGAGTCCTCTGGGCCACCTTGAGGAGTCAACCTGCTTCTTTGCCACCAGCAGTGCTGCATGCATCTGCAAAAGAGAATTAAATCTCGACCAGCTTGCCCTACAGCTCCCACTCAGGGATCACATTAGTTCAGACTACCAACCTACCTACATTGCAAAAATGCAGCCATGCTATCAAAGTCTTTCATGTTCCCATTCTCATTCGGCTGAAATGCTTGTGTCAATGCACAAGCAGCTCCAAAGCAGCTAAAGTGCTTTGAAGTTTTCAAAATGAAATGGTGGGCTTATTCAATTTGGAGTGCTTTTGTTCCAAAATGTTCTCTCCCAAAAGGCAGAAAATGTGCGAAATAAAGCCTCTCATTCAATCTGAAATAAATGAATATGTTGAAAATCATCTCAGGTTCACTGAAAAAAAAATCGTATACTTGACCCCAAAGGACTTTCTTCTGAATTTCTGGAAAGACCAACAAACCAGTAATGCCCAAGGCTCGTGTTCAACATCACCAAATTCCAGAGCTGTCAGCAATGGCAAGGACCTGCTTTGTAACTGAATCCATTCTGAGATGGTCCTGCGTGTCACTTGATTTATGGGAAAGTGACAATCCTTAAGGAGGATTATCTATATGCGGGGGGGAGGGGATCAGGGGAAATGGGAGGTTTGTTTCTTCATTCTATAACTGTAACTTAATTTTGAGATTAAATTCATAGCTTAATGACTCATCCTTGTTTGAAGACAGGATCTGGGAAGAACTGTGGTCAACCAGAGGCAACTGCTGCCTTCCACTTCTGATAAACTGGCAGACACCAAAAAAAGAGCTTGTCTGCTGGTATGACTTGTCTGTGCCCATAAGGAAACAAGGTAATGGCTAGAGCTCCTTGATGCTGCAGGAGATTCTTGGTCCAAGGACACTCCGAGAGAGAGAGGCACAAGGGAGAATTTAGTGTGTTGTTGGTAGTAGATGCAGCACTGCCAAGGCTAAGTGCTCCAAAACACAAGGTAGGCTCAAAACCTCAAGACTGAACTGTCTCAAGCTGTCTCAAAACCTTGAGACAGCTCCATGAGGAACAACATAGCAGCCTGAAGATCTGTGTCTTCATCCCCTCTCCATGCAGGGCACAACTGGAGCAGAGTGGGAAACACCTTCACCTGCATGCGGGGGCTCTCTTCCACCCAACAGCTGATTTCTACAAAACTTGTGGGAACCTCTCCCTCTCTGTCAAGTCTAGGTGAACTGGACACGTTCAAAAGTAGTACTACTTATGTAGAAGTTAAAGAAGCCAGTAGCGTCCTAGAAAAGGGAAAAAGAAAAAAAAAAGAAGAAATGCATGGAGAGGCAAGACAAAAAGGGAGTGTGGGAAGTGTGTAAGTGAGGTGGAATTTACTGTATGGCAAGATTAATGCATTTGCTGTGAAAGACAGATTGGTTTCTCATCAGTGAAAATCAGGAGTGTTCTCACTTTGGGGAGAAGTACCAATCCACCAGCCTGTGATAAGGGCATCCAGATCAAAGTTTTATAATTCTTTATCTGCTTTTCATAAGTGATTTGTGATTAATTTCTTCAGTCAGGCAAAGACAAGCCAAACTAAAAATAAATTCTGTGAACCAAACCACAAAGCTACATTGGGATCATAAGAACTTGACAATTTTTAGCTTGTGCTTCCAAACAATCTTTCTTCCTTCAGCACAAAGAAGTAGTAAAATATTTTTGCTGAAACTAAGTCACATAATACATAAGTTTCATAAAATTATGTGGATTTTTAAAGCATCGTGTTTGGAATGGATGCCTAATTTTGCCAGGATGCCTAATTTTCGAATAAGGAAATCCTAAATGATTAATGTGCTGAAGCATGGCTCATAGTCCAAGCTTTCTTTTCCACTCCAGCCTCCTCCTTGAGTTAAGCAAATATGGTTAGTTTTAATTTCCTAGATATGCTGTGCTGGCTATTGAAAAGCAATAGAAAGACAAAAGTCTTTCTATGCAGATTTTCATCTAAGCAAATCTTCCAGGCACACTGACATGGCTAATATTTTTCAACATTTTTGAAAGAAAACATTAGTCTTACTTTATAAAGAAATTTCCCATGAAACCTATCTTTATGTAGCACTATTAAAGACAGCATTAGTCAGAATGTTTGTTGCTAGATCCTTTCTGATGATTTAAAGAAAAAAACCCTCAAAAAACAAACAAACAAACAAAAACTCTATTTAACTTGACGGAATGATTATTTCAGATGTTTTAATCAGGCACAATCACAAAATTTCCTAAATTCCCAGACCACTAATTAGAGGTTTGCCTTCAGAACTAGCCCCCAGAGAACCTTGCCTGCTCCTCTCACGCCCCTTCTCTTCCTTACTAGCACAGACGTGACAACAAACCCTAAACGCTTCTAAGCTTTTCACACGGGCGCAGCTCTTTGCCCTGAAGTATTTACAGCTTAAACTGAGACAGGCACCATAGAAAAGACTGGGGAAGAAAAAGGGATTCAATACTAGTTTTCTCATTTTCAAAAGCAAATAAAGCTAACTCATTTTTTCCTATCTGTCTGCTTGTCCTTCCCCAGCAACATTTGGACTCAGTGCCCAGCATCAACCCCATCTGATAGGGAAGCAGAGCTCAAAACACCATGATATTCACATGAATTCTGCAAAATCACTGGCTGGAGAGCAGAAGCCCAAGCAGAAGTGTCCACCGAGGGAGCAAGCATGGAGCGAGCGCAGTAGGAGTCTGTTTAATCTGCTGTCCATGCTTATGCCAACAAGGCAACCAGCATCCTTCTTCCTTGGAACCTAGAGGACTTGCTGCTTTTTGGTCCTGCTGGCAGCTAGGCCAGAGGAGGGAGCTGCAGGAGCAGGAGGAAGAAGCCAAGGAGCTGAGGAGGAGGGTGAGATTTAGAAAGTAAATTCAAGGGACACCAGATTTCCTTAGCTGTCTTCCTCCTGGAACAGCTTACTATTTTGTTATAAACAACCAAGCCCTGCCTCTTCTGTCCCTGCAGCGCTGCACACTGCAAATAGAGCCATTTAAACAACCAAAAACGCCACTCTTAAAAACACATGGGTGTGGGTCTGTGCATATGCAGCTCCTCGACCCAGGTTGCGGAGACCTTGCCTGCTACGATCAGACATTGTCACACCATTTTGCATTACCCTTCCGAAGCAGCACATCTCTCCTGGCTCCCAAGGAACCCCCCTGCGCTGGGTTATGGCAGTGCTGTCTCACACTCCCTTTTTCCAAGGACACCCTGCAAAACTTCTCCAGTGCGTCTGGTCAAGGGAACTGTGTGATGACCCAAAGTCTCCCTCTCCTCACCATACTCCCTCCACTATGTTCTTGGACTATCTGCTCAGCCAGTGCTGAGAACCAAGAGGCACTAGCAGCACCAGCAGCAAACAGAAGCCTCCAGCATATACCCATGTGAATGCCAAGTTAGCCTCTCTCCAGGAGAGTTTACAAACAAGCCTTCTTCTTCCCTAAGCTAAATGTTTAATCACAGGCATTTTATCCATGTAAAACAAACCAAATAACATAGAGAGCAAGGACCTTTGAAGTATTTATGAATAAATTAAAGCCTTAAAGCCTTCTCATGCACGGTGATAAGGAGAGAGTTCTCACAGAATTTGCCAACGTATGTGCACTGGCTACCAATTTATCCCAGTGGAAAAAGGATCAAGAGGCAAACCACGCAAAATGTAAGCCATAAACAGATTTAAAGATAGATACTGTGCAACAGGAAAGAAAAATGCAATAAATAAATGTGGCAAAGCAATTATTTCAGCACAGGCACTAAAACAGTGAAGTCTTTATCAGCCAAACCTGAAAGCTATAAACAGAGTGATAGACTCATCGATAGCAGTGAGGACTTATTTAGCCATTTAATCTCATGTGTTATGACAGTCAAAGCTATATATAAATACAAAACAGCACTATCGTGTTCAATGTGTATGAAAACGCTTCTCTCACAGTTACAAAGCTGTTTATATTTCTCATAAACTGCATGCTTGGGTGTAACCTGAGTGTTAAAATAAACACCTTAATTTTGCTGCTTTGGTGTACTTAGCTGGATGAAATTGAAGCATAACTTAGTTGGAAGGTCACTGTTTACAGCAGGCACATAAATAGAGTGCTGGGCCATACCTACAGAAATGTGGCTTTGAAATATTTGAAAAACAGCCCAATTAATATATACAGTAGGATCACAGAAGTATTGAAATACCATGGAGATCTGGATGATATCGCTCTGAATTTGTCATCAGCTGGGCACAAGAGAGGAGTAGGTGCCAGACAGAGGCAATACCACGGTTCATTCATGTGGATCATCTGTTCAAACTGTATTTCCCTAGCTTGGATCCTTGACAGTGTTTTAAGAAACTTTAAAGCTGAAACTAAAACTATTTTCAGATGATGAAAAGCAGCAGAATAACTGTGACATAAAGTAAATTGCATATCTTCATTAACTGTGGCTGTAGGGGCAGGTGCTCTCCATACAGTGTGTCTAACCAGGTAATTCTGATGCATTCATCAATCACTGTGGCACGCAAGCAACATTAAGTATGTTAGACATTCACAAGGGCACAGCAGCCACTTTGTACAGTTCATATATAGAACTGAGCCTAAACAAAAGCCCTTCCTTTAGGAAGAAACTGCAGTGCTGTAGTCTTCCTGCATTACAGTCTTTGAACACTGTCATTGTAAATGTGAATAAAAGGCAATACTACAATGAAGTGATGCTGTCTCCTAGACTTTGTCATGTTTTCAGCTACGTTCTGATAAAGCAATAAAGGAATAAAAAAAAAAAAACAAAACCAGAGGACAGAGGAAGCAATTGCGACAGAGGAAGTAATACTCTGTCTCAAAAGGGCTGCAAAATCAAAACAATGGCCAGTGTGTTAAATTGCTTGTTAACACACACATATATATGTACACACAGTCTCATTACAGTCAAAATTCAGCCTGAGGTCACAGAAACAGCCATGAACAAATGCATGCAAAGTTATCAACTGCAGCCTTGTTAAAAATTCTTGGACAAAATGCTTTCCTCTTGATATATGACACTTTGCTGGAAGTGAAATGTTTCGCTGCAGTTTGTCAATCCCATTCCCTTCCAGAAGTCAGTCTGATTTCCCAAGTAACACCCATGTCTGTGACAGCTTCTAGGCTGCGAGGTTGGCTGATCAGCTACAAACCGGGCAGACTGAAGACTAGGCTCCCAGATCTCATAACAGCTTAAGGAGTCACACTGATTTCTATTTAAAAGCTGATCCATGCCACCACTGTAGTTATTGTAAATTCTGTAATTATTGCAATTATTTAATTAATTTAAAATTATTCCTATCAGAACCTGTCTGTGGAAAATATTTTCTTCTTCTTTATTCCATAAAAGGATGAATATTATCCCAGTATTACCACTGCAGCAATACTGCTTGGACTGTCCTTACAACAAAACGAACCTGGAGGAAGAGCACACTGAAGTGAGGGTGCCTGTAGCCAAGTACAGTCCCTGGCTTCCAGGCAGTCGGTTCTATACTAACCTGAGCTGGTCATACTGTCGCACATGTCCTGATATGCCACTTCTAGTTCTACAAGCAGATAAGAGGTCTGCAGACAGTTCCAAATCCAGAAAAGATTCATCAGAAAAGCCTAATATTCACATTGACTACAGTGAAACTCGTTCATTTGCAATGTTGATCAGCACATGGGAGCAGGCACGCACATTTTTCTCCCTGAATTTTGAAAGCTGCAGACACACAGTGTGCCAGTGGTCACAGGCAGTGGCATGGCCTGTGCCAGCTGCAAGACGGCTCTTTCTGGAAGCTGGATGGGGAGGCAGGCAGAGAAGCAAGTGCACTTTTTTTCTTTCTGGTGAGTAGATAGTTTTGTTTCAGGAAGGGCAAGAAAAGCTCATCTGTTAAAACAGTGATTTTTAGGTTACAGTGACTTGTAGGATCAGCTCTCACAGCCCATCAAGAGACCTATAAGAATAATTTCATTGGTATAAATGCTTACTGTAAAAGGTATACACTGACTGTATTTACATTGCTTTTCTCTACACCAGGTTGCAATAAACAAAACATGATGCTGGGAGGGAAAAACCTTTGACGACCGCCAGTGCCCTCGTGCTAACCACGAGTCAGAGGCCAGAGGAGACTGACCACAGGTCACATTTTACATTCCAATGGGGAGCCAGCACAGCACGTTAACAGCTGCAAGTCACACCACTGACGCCTGTGCCCATACATTAACTGCTGTTACAGCTTGTTAGAGCCATAAACAGCCACTATTAGAAACAAGCTGATGTGTTGTCCACAGCTGAGCTGGGTGGTGGAGCAGCCGCGGAGGCGAAAAAAGGGCTGTTTGGTTTGGAAGAGTAGCTATGCCAAGCAGTAAGGTTTTACAAAGCTGGTTCTGCTGAGACCTTCTTTCTTGCCCTTCCCTGTCACCTTCTGACACTGTTATGGCAGAAGCAGCAGACTGCTTGGCACTCACTTCTGTTTTCTTTAATACTGTGGTTTATTAACTCATCCACTTATTTTTAAAAGACTCACTGAAATTCATTTTCATCACAGAGACGGTGACAGTGGAAGTGGATGAGACAGAGAGGAAGCTGCTTGTGTAAAGAGAAGGAAGAGCAATAGTTCGGTGGTACTAAATAGAGCATGATATTGGCAGATGCCTGACACTAAACAAAAATAGCATAACCTGCAAGAATTACTGAATTTGCTGTAAAAATGGTTAGGTACATGAAAATCTTTGACCTCACAACTATTCATCCATAAAGTCTCTTGAAAGGCATGTCCAACACATTTCCTTTTTGGACAGAGATGGAAACTTTGGTTTGAAATGGATAATCATGTATCAAACTTTTAAGGACTTGAGGAGTAGGAACTAAAATGGGAGTGTAATCAGTGCCAAAAAGAAGCTGAAAAATGGAAGCATAGGAAGTTCCATCTCCATGTGAGGAAGAACTTCTTTCCTGTGAGGGTGACAGAGAAGTGGAACAGGCTGCCCAGGGAGGTTGCGGAGTCTCCTTCTCTGGAGATCTTCCAAATCCACCTGGATGCTGCCCTGTGCTCTGGGTGTCCCTGCTGAAGCAGGGCGGGTTGGACTAGATGATCTCAAGAAGTCCCTTCTAACCCAACCATTCTGTGATTCTGAGAAAAATGCAGAAGTTTAGGAATATCAAGGCAACGATTTAAAACCACAGTACACAGGCTCCTAAAAAGAAACACCACTGGCATTTTTATTCCCAACTAGCTTCCCTTGTATGGATAAAAGAAACAGTCTCACTGATTTTTTACAACACTACTGATAGTAAATTAAATACAACAGTGATGGGCATCGTTAAAAGGTAACCAAGTTCCTCATCTTGCTTAGAACTCTCTGTCTCATCATGTGAATGACCTAGGCCACAAGCTCCCTCCTGTCCTGCCCCTTCAGCAGCATGAAGCACCCTTGCTGCTTTCCTGCTGAGCAGCGTGTGCTGCCCGATGCACATCGGTGTCAAGCACGACCAGGCTCATGCCATGGGGCACGTGGGTAGAGGGGCAAATCAGCTGATATTTTTAAAAATCACAATTGTGTGTTTTTAAAATAAAACTGTTTGTTTTTAATAATAACCTTCTCTTCAAGAGCCAAGACAGCCCAGGGAAATGCCGGGCAGCTCTGAGGAGTAAGACTCAGGGAAGCAGGTCCTGAATGGGGATGCTGGAAGTTGCTTGCACACTCTTAACTGGATTTCCTTTTGAAATAACCGCAGTGGGAACCTGCAGACAGATTCCATTTGATCATATACTTTTTCTCAAAAAAATAAAGTATCTGCATAACACTGTTTTTAGACTATCCCAATAGTTAGGTCCATTAACTTCAATAATATTTTTGTAAAGTTAAGTTTGTGTATATAGATACGTATAAATGAGGTGAAGGGGGATATGTATAAATACAATGTTACTATGCCAAAATTTGGACATGTTTTCCCGATCTTAACAAAAAATAGATTATATTTATACACATGTGAAAAGTAGCAAAAAATTAACCTGTGTGCATTATGAACGCAGGAAACTTCAAAACAGAAATTACTGTTTATAATCGTTTCCCTCCAAAATGTGAATAATACGATTGAGTCCTTCATCTAGCACACAAACTGTTTGTTTTGTTTTTCCAGGAGTAACTATGAGTACAACCCTTTTCTATTTCTGTTCGGGGCAAACATACTTTTACCAGCATTTCTCTATTTCAGTGCCTAGAGGATATCTTCCAAACAACACATCCATGAACCCTGACTCATTGCAAGGAGCCATTTATGTGCATATTATGGAAATCTGAAACCATATATTTTTCATTTTATATGTATAGTGAAATTGCTGCACCCTGACTAGATTTGAACAGAACCTCAAACTCAGGAACACTTATAGCTGCCTACATATTTGTGCTACAATTCATACCCAAAATGAAGACATAAAAAGCCATAGTAATAAAATACTATTGAGCTATAAAACAAACTATTTCTCCAGCTTTAAAAAGATATTTTTCATAATAATCTTGATATCTGATGCAGCATTATATTTGAATTTCCAACAATATTTATAAAATTAAAAATAATCTAACTCTTCATCTTTAAAATCAATCTAAACTCTTTAGTTTATGAAAATAATATGCATCAATAGCAATATAAATGTCTAGAATATTTATAGCTGGTAGCATAACTGATCTGCAAAAAGCTTACATATTATACTACACTGCTCAGAAGAAGTAAATCGATTGGTCTTGCGTAAAGGAATACAAACCTCTAGAGGAACGTAATAAAAATATGTATTAAATGAGTACAAAAAATAAACAAATCTAAAAAAATTATACTCTGTACATTTACAAATATATTATCTATTATCCCTATACACATCAATATCCTCATCAATTAAAATAGAGTTTGTTAACTCACACTTTTACATTTTTTTCTAGGAGGTTACAGGTCACTTTTTTAATAAAAGCATTTATATTCATTGTCTACTCTTACTTCACAATATAGTAATGGATTGTTTCATTGCTAGGATGCTAAAGGCTTTGATTTTCTAATAACATGTAACATTGTTTTCCTGGATTTACTGAAGATGTATCTCATTTTTAATTCATGCTCAACCAAATTCTCAAACTGAATTTCTACATAATGGATTAACTGTTTTATTTAATATGATGAATCATGGAAAACTACTCACTATGGGAAAATACTCACTATGGGCTTTTATGAGAATGAATAAAGAGAAACAAAACCCTGACAAGTCAAGGCCTGTATCTAGAATTATTAGCTAACATATGGGACTCATCTGCTTCAAGCTGAGTTCAGGAGGAGTGTAAATAAATTAACATCATCTTTGAAAGCTAAGAGGGAGCAATAATAAAATGTGAAACACTGGGAAAGAGCAACATTCAACTAGAAAATCTACCAATATGAAAACAATTACTCATAATTTGTACATTAATGACACTATCCAGGACTTAAATTACATCTGCTTTAGAAACTTTCATAAACAGCAAGGAATCCCACCTTGACAGGCAATTCTAGATTTCTAGAATACTTGCTGAAAGACAATTTGCCTCTTCAGTACATTTATCCAATGATAATGACATTCTCTAAAGGAAAAAAAAAAAGTTTCCTTTCAAAAAAAATGAAAAAGCTATGTATACAGGAATAATATCTACCAGTTTCTCATGCCAGATATAATCATACTTATCATACCAATCTATTTAGAAAATATAATATTGCTAAAGCAGTTGTTATGGTTGATTAATCCAAGCCCTTCTTGTTAAAAACACATGGCACATGCTAGAATAATCAAACATATTCCAGAGGGTATCTGATGAGAAACTCCGTTATATTTTGCTAGTTTCCTATTTATACAGAGCAATAACAGCTGGACCAGAAATAATTGCAAAATATAAACAAAATGGAAAACTGAAAGCAGAGCACAGTTTATTACATGTATGTACAAGTATTTTTATGGGTTTTGAGCAGATTTTAGTTCAAGATACTCCTGGCACTCGCACTAAAATAAAAAAAAAGTGGAACAAAAAGCAGCCCTTTTGCCCTTTTTTGCAATATTATCTGTAAATATATCTATGAAGACAGGCATCAACCTCTTGAATTCCTGTATCATGCCTGTTGGATTATTTTGGGCTATTGTCCATTTCTCAAGGCTTTTATGATGGCAAGATTGACTCATCATATATCCTTTATTTGTCTAATTTTGAAGGTCAGTTAAATGACAGCTGTGCAAATGTTCCAATAATGGTAACACTGACCTCAACATCCTATATGATAAAATGACTGAAATTAGAGAAAAGGCCACAGGAACACAGAACAGGGGAAATTACAAAATCTGCTGCCTGGTCTGAAACCCACACTTTCAATGAAGATGAAGAGAGCAACTGGATAGCACAAAGGAGGAAAGAGCAAAATACATCATCATCATTTGAAAAATGTAATTACACATCTGAAAAGCACAAAGTTGGAGATGCAGCCTATCAGGGCACCATTCAGCAGCTGTGGATGGTATCTAAATCTAAAGGACAAGTGGGAGGAAGCACCAGAGACAGGCAGCAGAGAGCTCATGTAAATAGCTCCCTCACACGCACCCGTGACTGTGCTAAATTCCCCACAGACGCCAGCCTCCTCTGCTGAGAACAGTGCCCCACTGAGGGAGAGGTCCAGCACCACCAGGACGTGACAGTTGGGGCATATAGGGTCAGGTGGCATGGGGCATTGCGGCCCAAATGGCTGTTCTCCCTAGGGCACCAATGTGCCCTGCACCACTGCAACCATCCCAGGACCAGAAGGGCTCACCATGCTGCTTGCTCTTCCAGAGGTTCTCTGGTGTGATTCCAATTGCCTTTCCAACACAAGTTACAACATCAAACCAGCACTGGTCAAGTCCATGTCCTCTGCCCATTTGCACCTCTTGTGCTCAGGAAATAGGACTCCTGCTGCTCCTGGCAGCTGTATGAGCTTTGATAGAGTAGTTTGATTACTTCCAACTAAGACCCAGTAAAACAACTTGACCAACTTTCAAGGGAGCCCTAGAATCATCATCTGATTTTTTTTCAGGATATAAACCCATATTTTCTCTTTCTAATAAGCACTCAAGACCTCACAACCAGGAAAAATAACATCTTGTTTTGAGTCTTTCCTGGGATCGTATGCTAGGTCACAACCTCAATATTCTTCAGCTTTCAAAGAGGAAGAGTTTGCAGTTTAGCTCTTTTTCTCTTTTTTTTTCTGTAAATATCTCTCAGCAACCTTCCTATTACCCTTCTCTTTGAGATAAGTTTTGGAGAAAAAAAAAATGTATGGCTTTCCTGGTCTTTTCTGAGACAGACTTCTCCTTGCATCTCTATTTTGCCTTTAACCTGTTTGCCTCCTCATTCAGCCAGCTCACATGAACCCTATGAGACAATTCCTAGGAAATAGGGTCCAATACAAAAGGATCAAATATTCTACTGTATTAGGAAGGACTAAACCTTCTTCGCATCCTGAAACCCATCAGAATCTGGAGCTCTCCAAACTTTCAGAAATACGTGTCTATAGCAAGCATTATGGCAACAACAAATCCTGTTATAAGGAGTCAGTGCAACAACATCCTTCCACCAGAAACAAAGCATGACATTAGAAAAAGAAGTAAGAATTGTCAGGAAAAGAAATATTGCAAACGGAATGGAACATGTTCATACAAGTTTTATGCAAGAAACTGTGCCAGTGTATGACAAAAGTCACACGCTGGAGGATTGGAAGAGTATGCTAATGGCTTGTCTCAGCTACAAGATTGCTTGAAAACCATTTTCATAGGCAACTAGTTTTGCCACTTTCTGTGATCACATTACAACAGCATCATTATGAAATGAAAACAAAACCGCATTTACAAGAGCTATGGTAGAATTATCTTCTATAGCTAGACTTCATAAACAGGTCAAGCATGAAATAATACTTTAATGCTATGATTGCTACAACCACCAAATCTGTAAACTTCATAGTTATCCAATCCAGCATTAATGGACTATCTTTGGCCCCAGGTCCCTTCACAACAGGCTCTAGTTTCCAGTTTACTCTGTCATATGTAAGTTGAACAACAGTTTAATAACAACTATCAGCTGTTGCTGACCAATTCCTCCTTCATCCCCTTCCAAAAGCATAATATTCTATTAATGACAAGAACATGGTGCACAAATACAAAATCTGGAGTAACACATGTTAAAATATCACAGTACACTCACATTCGGATATGAACTCACCCTCTTTCCAGTAGGCTTTTTCATCTCTTCAGAACACTCTGATTAGCTTTTTCTTTCAGCTCTCTTTTCCTCTATTTGAGGTTATCCAAAGAGACTCCTAAATACACCTAGATATTCCATAGCACATGCTGCCTGAGGCAAATCTCAGCTTTCCATTTACAAGCTAACTCCAATAAACATATGACTGCCATCTGACTTGTGAAGGTTCTTCCCCAGAGATCTTATTGAGGAATGGTGGAAGAACAACCTTCATGAACTCTATATCCCTCTACCAGAGCATAGCTAATACCATATGAACATGGTGGTCCTTGAGGCCTTGAGGTGGCCTCTGCAAAGAATTAAAGTATATTGAACTGTTTCACCACAGACAAATATACCCCCAAATCAGTTTGGGGATGCAAGAAACTAGCTGAACTGTGAAGCAACAGTCATATGAGATACCAACATCTGGATTAAACGTGCTGTGGTTTTGCCTTCTGAAATGGTATCTCAGTTGCACATCTGTAGTATATAAAGGCCTGCAAGTCTGCTGTAGATTTCTGATACTGCGCTCCCCGTGCTGTGACACAGGAGCAATACAATCAACACTTGCCTTCTTGGTGTACTACAATGTCAGGACACCTTAACAAAATCTACTCAAAAAAGCCACTCTTATCAGGACTCAAAACCCCTGCTTCACTAATTGGTTACCTTGTTGTCCACAA
The DNA here is from genome assembly GCA_032353885.1 of Nothura maculosa. Taxonomy (NCBI): domain Eukaryota; kingdom Metazoa; phylum Chordata; class Aves; order Tinamiformes; family Tinamidae; genus Nothura; species Nothura maculosa. The sequence continues at coordinate 474,259 of JAUBOD010000966.1, forward strand.
ATACGCATTTAGCCTCCTGGAGATAACTGTGTGTTTCAGGCTGCCCAGGGAGAGCTGCTGAGGTGCCTGCACCTCGCTGAAAGCAATGAAGGCTTTGAGCTCTGTTAGGAGTCACAAAGGCAGCCGGGAAATCATTCCAATTAGGTCTGGGGGTGAAGAGTAGCATTAGTAGCATTCAAGCAAGGAAGGACCCATCAGGACCCATCAGGTTAGCATCAGACCTGAGAATCATCTGCACCAACCACCAGTGAACATGGTACCTCCTGCTATTTCCTGGAGGCTGCAAAGAAAGAAATTTAAAATGCAAAATGAATGGACCCATCCTTTCCAAAGCATTGACCTGAGTTACTTTGGATTATGCCAGTATATTACTCTGACTCCTAGTGTTTAAATAAGTGATTACTGCATATAATGTAGAAGCACTAGCAAAAGCTGCACGCTGCTACTCCAAGCCACTAGGTTTTTCCAGGCATGATTTTTCTTTGCAAGCCAACACTCCTTGGTTTGCAGAGGACTTTGCAGCCAACACACCTCTAAGAAAGTTCACCCAATCCCTTTGGCTGAAGACTCCTGCCAGGTTTGCCCTCCCTTTATGTAAAGTCAGACTTGGCCATCTGCTTGCATGCAGGGCAGCCTGGCCAGTGTGCAAAATAAGAGGATGTCAAGACATTTTAAGCAGAACAGGAACAGAGCTGCTTATCAGAGACCCCCTTTTGGCAGCCCCAGAACCCCAGGTGGCTACTCACAAGAGGGAAAAGACATCGACTACTATAGCTGTTTTAAAAAAAAATGTAAAACATTACTTCTAAGAATAAAATCTTTCTGCATTTACAGAATTCCACAAAACTCACTGACACAAGAAACAAAGTAAATAAATAAATAAGATAAAATGAGGAAAAAAACAATAGACCAAAAGGTCCTTGGGGATCTTCATTTTGGGACCCTCCAGTGACACCATACCATTTCAATGTCTTCATTAGATCAACTCCACTCCCTCACTTCTCTTCAGTCACCAAAGTGCTGTCAGGATGTCCTCAGAGGTAGAAAATCAGCTCTTTCCCACAGGCATGCTGGAGACATTTGTTTAAAAGTTGTGACATTTCCTGGGAATCCTCATGTATATAGAAGAGAGACTCCTGAAAGGACTGTGATGCACGCTGGCTTAGCAAGCGGGCTCCGGCACTAAAGGCAGCAGCAGAAGAACAAGCTTCTGGAGATTTTCCCTGACTAGAAGTCTAGACAGGAAACATGAAAGAAAAAGAGCTGGTTCACAGCATTTGGGTTTTTTTTTTTTTTCCTTTTCAATTAAAAGGATGTTCCATATCATAGAAAGTACAGTTGAAGTGACTCAGACACATTCATTCTGTTGTTTTCTTTTTCTTTTTCCATGACATAATGAGAGTTATTAATACATTTGAATTGACAATATCCAAACAATTCCTGGGGCATGACACGGTAGAATTTCTAGATAAATGACATGTTAAACTAGAATTAAGATTATGTTAAAGCACTGATGAGCATCAGATAATTACTATCAGTAACATAAAGAGTCAAACATTAATTAAACATTTTCGTTATCTCTGAAACAAGTACAATTACTCATAGAAAAAATAAAATTTAAGCTCAAACTGAAAATAAGGGAAAAAAAAAATCCCACAGTAACTTACAAGAAAGACACCAAATGTGCCATGGCAATCTTTTATTGCCATGCATGTAGCCATGCATATAGAACTCCTATGGTCTCAGGCAGTGGAAAAAATGGCTAAACACATTGTACATATATTTGGATTATTTCCTCAATTCATAGTCAGAAAAAAAAACCCACATTATAAATTATGCGAGTGTCACCGATATACCTGCTAATTCTTAGCTAGTATCTGTAACTCATTTGGAACTAACATAATTGTAAGGGGAGGTCTGGGCTATCAGAGTGTGGTTCAGATTCCACCACTTCAGATACTAGGGTTATGCTGATGACAAAGGCAAAGATAGATATTAAGTAGTCAGCAGGAAGGATCTCTGAATCAGGGAACTGGCATTTGTACCAGGATTTAATCTCCTGATCAGAATTTTCATCTGGATCTCATTATTGTGTACTCATCTTTCTTTCGTTCCTCTTCGCTAAGAGGTCTCTGCAAATGTTTCCATGTCCGATAAAATGTTCCTCATAAAACAAAGTGAGAGAGAGGCAGAGAGAGACACAAAGTGAGACAAAGGAAGTAAAGAAGAAGGCAATGAAGGTTATAAAAACTATCATGCAGCCTCCACTACTTTTGACCATAGGCATGTTGGAACTGTCAGGTTCTTGGATTTGGTTATGATCTCCCTTTTTTCTGAATACAAAGGAAATTTTTTATTATTAAACTGTTCAGTGAAGTCACCATCAACTCCCATTTCTACTACTCCATCATTAGTTAGTAGGAAAGAAGTTAAAAATGACTTTTAAAAAACCTATTTCATGCACCAGTCTTTTAAGGAGGAGAGGTGCTAGAACACGGCTTGAAAACAAGGAGCAATAAACAAAGTTCAGCCTGCTGAATTCAGCTTTTGCAACTGAATTAGATGTCAGTATGGATCAGAATCAAGTATCTGTAGCCAAAGGGTGAGAGCAGAACAATTCAGTGACACTAACAGGGTGTTTAGAAGGCTCCATGGCACTTCTGTCTGACATCAAAATTTATCACCTTATAGATGCACTTCAGAAGGTAGAGCAGAATAGTCCCCATGCATTTGATTTTGGCTAACGTCTTTGACAGTACACCTTCTCTTTATCAGCTTATTTATTCTTATTATATTAAAAAAATCCACTACAAATGACATGCATACCTGTAACCTGAGAGGCCATCCAAAATAAGGAGAGTAGGTGTGACTATCCTGGATTTAGCTGGCTTGAACCCTTGCTGGGTTCAGCCCATCAAGGGCACATTGCTGACCATGCACTAAAACTCACTTAGTTCTACACGCAAAATAGGTGAGAGCTGAAGTTCTGCAATAATTCTAGAAAAGAAATAATGTCTTTCAGGGAATTATGCTTATTATGTCACTTTACAAAGAAATGGGAAAAAATAAGTTGTTTACTAAAGCTTTGTTTCAAGGACACTTTTTATAGGCAGATATTATTATCTAATTAATGATCACATCAAAGTTAGTCTACTAAGTCAAGTGTGAGTTGCAAGAGAAGCAGAAATACACATTAGTGAAACTAGAAGCTGAAAAAAATGTACTTGTATCTCAGAAACAACTACTTTTATTTTTTAAAATCAAGATCAGCAGTAATAGTTCCTATATCTTACTTAGTGGTACCAGAAAATACACTGGAATACTCAGATGAAGAAAAAAACCTGAATTTCCAAAAACTGGTTTGCTCTTTACTTGAGCAAACTGGCTATTTTAAAATAGCCAGCAATATTGACTCCTATAACCTTAAATATATTTTCAGCATACAAACACACATACACGCAAATCCTCTAGAATTAGTGTTCAGTGTTGCTATTTTGGGAACTAGAAAAAAACTACTGGAGACTTGTTGCGTAGAAAAGTTTTCACATTAGGTCTTTCCACTGTATTTTTTTTCAGATAATAGGCATCTTATAAAGACATTTATGTGAATATCTCAATAAGATTTATATAACGACTTATATGTAGGTGGACATTTCATAAAGGAACATTACTAAAAACTACATGAGGAACTATGCCATTATAAAAACTCATCTGAACACAACAAAGGGAACATTACTAGAAGAAAGTGATTACAGATGACCCACTTATGATGAGCTAAGCCAAAATTAAAGATACCATTGCTTGAAAGGTATGTTTCAAGTATCTCAGTAAAAAAGGATAAAGTAGATCAAGCCCATCCAGGTAAAATAATAACCTCTTGAATAAGCTTTACAGGCAGGAACTCTGCATTCAAAGGAAAGTGATCATTTTTAGCAAGGACCTGCTTTGATTTTGAGACTAATTTGACACATCAAATCACAAGGCACTCTACCAGCTTTCCTAAAGTCATTTCAAAATGAAATAAAGACTGTTAGTTAACAAATGCTGCAAATACATAAATGTGCTAAATAAAACTAAGAATTAACACCTGGCAAAATATTTCCTGCAACTTTACCAATGTGTGTTGTCACACATTCTGAAAGTTAAGTGTGCCCTTAGAGCATCCAGCCCAGCATGGAGGGTTCACTCCTGCTCCAGGAGCCTCTTTGGAAGCCAATCCCAAAACTGGATGATAAGCACAAGCACAGTTAATATCTGGGACCTGCAGACAGCAGAAGGAGGCACTGGGTTTTACTCTGCAAGAGTGTCTGGCACCTGAAGTGTCTGTGCATCCTCCTTGCCAAAGCACAATTTTGCAAGCTCAGGTCCTTGGTGAAAAGTACGCAAAGCTGCTGGAGTGGAGAATCTGCCACCGGATCTGTGTTCTTGTGTGTGTTATCAGTTTCCTTCTCTTTGCTGCTGCAACTTCTTTTTAATAAGAAACCCAATTTCCTTATAGAATATACTGCCATGTCGTTTAGTCCAAACAGATTCAGCACTGTTAGTTATTCGGTTTAATCCAATACAGCTGTCCACGGAGGTTCACTGCTGGGCCACCTATATGCTCTAATATATATAATTGGTAACACATATTAAGTTAAAAGACAAAGAAAGAGGAATATGGGGAGGAAAGAGGAAAGATGGGTAAATTTATTCACTTTGATCTCATTGTTTCTGCTGATTTGACAGGGTTTGGTCCTCCTTGTTGTTCTGCTGACCAGCTGAGCTCAGAAACATGGAACATATCCTCCCCCATGGATAGGCTTCAGAGAGGCTCTTCTGCAGGACCCTCTCCTGGCTGCTCTCGCCGCCACTGCAGAGCGCAGGGCAGGTGGTTCATGCTGCTGAAGCTCACGCAAAGATCAACAGTTTGAGGGATTGAGAGCCTACTGAGTCTTTCCAGATTCGCTGGGCTAACTCCAGCTAAGTTGAGGGATGAGAATTTGATCTTCTCTCTTTAAAGAGATTAGTTTTATGAGGCAGTTATGCAACACAGAAAAATGAGAGCTATGGACCCACATTTTTCTTGTCTATTTTACTGTATTTAGCCAGCCTGTCATAATGCTGTTTTGTAAGATAAACAACTGCAAAGTTCTACTCCACTAAATGTATTTATGATGGAAGTGCATGGGCAGTTTCTACTTCCATATATGAGTCAATGTTTTGAGTACTGTGATACCAGTGCAAAAAGTCAGTTCAGAAACACACCAGCAATTTAAATACATTAAAAAATTGCTATTGCAAAAATTCCACCAGTCTCCAAATTTAAGGCAGACTGTCATATTCCTATAACTATCTTCTCTTAAGCAGTCTTTTCCCCCATATCTTTGCCTGATAGAGTCAGGACATGAAATTTCTAATAACACCCACTTTTATTTTATTCTTTTCAACAGCGGGTGATAAATGTGTGTTGTGTGTTACTGCCATCTTCCTGAGCTTTACAGAAAACTGCTATGATAGTTATCTTCTTACAAATGCATTTTTGTTTCACTAATCTCCATACAAATGATGAGCAAGAAATTGTACTAGGTTCCATAATTAGAGCTACCCTTTGACTTTCTTTTCCCTGAGAAAGGATTTTTCCTCCTTGCTTGCAACTGGAACCCATTCAGAAAAATGGTGGTTCATAGTGAATCCAATAGTATTGACTCCTTACTGAAGTTCAGCCAGGAATGTGAGCATAACAAAGTAAGGACTTGAAAATAAATAATTATTTTAAATAAAGGAAAACGAAAACAATCAAGCTTTATGCACTAAAACAAATTCTTAACTGCAGTTAACCGAAGTTATTTACTGGGGATAAGTAATTGCACAGTAACACAAGAAAGATTACTAATTGTCTGATCCAATGTCTTGCCCTAAATTTGAGGCTAAACATAAAAATTTCTCTCACTCTCCCTCACTCCAATAAGAAAAGCAGCCAAGAGAAATAATTTTTCCTTCTCTGTTAGTCTATGTTCATATTCTGCTGTACTTAGTTAAGAATACTTCTGTGACAGTACCATGAATCCTTTCCTAGTTGCCATTCGATCAGTAGGTGCATGACTTGAGGGTTATTTTCCTGGCGTTTACCACACAGGAAACTAGAGTAAAACAGAAGCAGCAGAAAGAAGAGATCAACACATCAACAGTTGAACTCAGGTCTTTTAGGTGTATGTGTGTATGTTAGCCTTTCCCTGATAAAACTCAATTTTAGCACAAGTTGTATGCCTTTAAAGCACGCATGCTTTAATTTCTCAGGCACTGCCCATGGAGGTGTTAAATTGGCTCCACTGATCCCCTGGGTCCTATTGGCAGATCCATCATTCACCAACATGCTAAGGACCAGCTACTGTGGAAGGGAAGGGAAGGGGAAGGGGAAGGGGAAGGGGAAGGGGAAGGGGACGGGGACGGGGAAGGGGAAGGGGAAGGGGAAGGGGAAGGGGAAGGGGAAGGGGAAGGGGAAGGAAACTTTTCAGCTGTCCTATTAGCCTGATACTGGGGTTTTGTTTTGTTTTTTGTTTTTGGAGGAGTTTGTTTGTTTATTTTTTTTCCTTAAGACAAATGCACACAGAGGAAGGAGAAGAGAGCTTTGCAAATGCAGAAGATGCACCATGCCCCTAAGTCGTTCTCCTTGCTGGGAAAGGGATCACTGGCCACATGGCCACTGCAGGCTGAGCTTAGACATGCAAGCAGCCCAACTGTCTAGCTGACCAGCTCCTGACTAGGCCCTACACATAACCTTGTAGCTCTGCCTCCTTATCTGGCCTCTTCTGAGCATAGATTTATTCTCTTCTAACATATACAAAGGGCATAAAGAAATACTTAGGCCCAAGGCAATAATATAAATCAACACTGGGAAGCTTATACGCATCAGACTTTCTGTAGTTTACATTTCAGTGCTCTCAGGTCCTTCTCCACAACTGTCTAATCACTAATAGCCCTATCCTTTCAGAATAGGTCCGCAACACTTTCTTTCATGAGAAAACGGGGTTGTGCTTGCAATAACTCTTAACAAAGAACCCCATTTTGGGGGTGGGGGGGTTGTTTGTTTTGTTTTGTTTTGTTTTGTTTGTCAGGGGTTCCACAACTTTCTTTTTTGCCCAAACGAACTTTCTTTGATCACTCTCCCTTTCCAGAACTTTCCCTAATGTATTAAATGCTTAAAGCAACCTTCTTGGCACCTTCTATCCGTTTGAGATAATAAAGGTATTCAATTAGCCAAAGGGATTAGCACAATTACATACTGCAGAAACAAATCCTTGAAGGTGTGTAATACATTACAGAAGTTAATCATCTACCAGTTAACACAAGCAGATCTCTTATGGCATTAAATAGATCTTACTAGCATAAAATAAAAGGCTGGAATGCAGCAAATGCACCAATGCACCGCAAAAGAACAATTTCATATCCATAAATACATATTTTCCAACCCAAATGAAATAAAATTCCTTCCCTCATAGAAACAGATGTTAAAGCAAAGCCGTCTTTTCCTTTTGGAGTGATTCTTTTTGTCCATTTTTACACCTTCAGCTGGTATACAGTTCTTAATTTTGACTGGTCACTGCTGTACCATAAAAGTGGTAATGGAATGAAAAATGAAATCTTGTTGAGATGGGGTATCTTAATCACAGCAGGGAAAAAAAAGAGTTATTTATGCTACTACTGAAGCAGTTCTGTAGGGACATCGACAAAAGTATGAAGAATAAAATGAGGTAGACTGGCACACAGCTCAATTACATGGCACTATTGAAAGTTAAAATGTATGTTTTAAAATATAACATTACTCAACACCCTATTGGGGACCAAAGTAATAAAGCAGGATTATATTTTAAAGTCTTTAGTGTTATAATTTTATTGCACTTTTACTTTCAAATTCTTGTTCAACACCATTCACAATCAACATAATTCAGAAAGCATGACTGAATTAATAACAAAAACATATTTTCCATTTATCACTTGCAATAAAGATGAGATATTATGATAATTGGAATTTTATCTGTTAGACACCTACATTCTGTTAAAGGTAGCTGAAAATATTTAGCATGTTCAGGAATGCAGCACACAATCTGCTTAGCTGGCATGAAAGGTCAACAATTTCTGGCCAAGCAGACACACAGACAGATGGTTTTGCTGCTGAGTCTCATAGGTGCAATATGCCTGTCTAAGTCTGCACACTAAATAGTACAGGGAAGTGCGGATCCCATGTATTTTAAGAGAAATACTCTGAAATCTGTTATTGATATTCTGCATTTCCATACAGGCTCTTTCATTACTGATTAAATCATGAAAAAGACCATGAAAATATACCCAAGAATAATCTTGGGCTGTGGTTGCATATGCCATGATACAAACTCTACGCACTGCTAGCTCCTCCAGCCAAGATATTTGATCCAGATGAGGAATACACACATAACTGTGTTTCTGTTAAAAAGGCCAAAGCTTTATGCTTTTATGCTGGCAGCAGAAGACCTAACTCCCAAAAAAGAAATGCGTTGGCATGAAATTATCCCAGGGACTTTGAATGAGCAGAACACCTCTGTGTGGGATGAGAGCTTTGCTCCATGTGCCGTGGCATTTCCGATCTGCTATCACAACCCAGGAGTCAGACCAATTTGATCCACAAATGGCAGGGTCTTGCAAAGATGATGCTGTTTTAGTTCTAGCCTGCCAGCCCAATCTGCATGGCCAACTATGGTGTGTACCCTTCTGTAATATGTTCTGAGTAGAAAAGAGATTGTTTCTGCTAAATCTGTAAATTAGGTTGAATGCAGGAATGGCCATGGTTAAACAGCAATTCATGCATTTACTACATGGAAATCCAATCTTGCAATAACTACTCATCTAGAAGGAGCTCACCTGCTAACCAAGTGGTCTTGTCCCAGGAGAAGATACTAAGAAATTCAACACAGTGTCTGTGTTTCTTATAACTAGTCCAAAATATACTTCATAACCTTATGGGATTGGAACTGCTCAGTTAGAGAACACATGCAAATTCTTGTTTCAGAAATGGAGACAATAAAGAAAATGAAAATTTATAAAACAAGTGAGAGGAAAGAAGAGGACCTGTCACAACCATTATCCCTCCCTATATGCTTTGAGAAGCCAAAAGGTTTCCTCCATCTGGATTTTTTTTTCATTTTGCTACAAAGCAAATTGTTGTAGTCTAATCTCTCTTTTCAACTTTTGTTGAAAAGTGGGGAAGAGTGGGGAAGAAATTTCTTCCACAAATCACTATTGACATGCTAGTAATTCTCTAAATGATACTTTTTTTAGGTATTACTGTTCATTACAGGCAGCCTAAGAAAAGCAGCTATCAGATTGTTGTTGGTGTTCAATTCTCTTCTGTCACACTCTATATATCAACACTAACAGCTAAAAATAGTGATACAACTTTGGAGGAGGATGTTCTCAAAGGTAAACAGTTTATAAATGAAGGTTTTCTTAAATTAGTTACGTATCTTCAGCAGAGCCACTTAAGTATGGTACAAAACAAATAGTCCATTAAAATAAAGAAGAACCTATTCTTTCTCAAGCCTCCAGAAACAGAGAAAGGACTGAAAAAAACATTTTATACTTCCCGCCTGGGTTTAAAGTGTCACTGTACTGAACTCTGGAAAATATGCAGGAATGTAAAGTCCCCAAAAAGTTCCTGTTTCTAGGATGGCACTAGAATTGGGACACTGAATTTCTGAATACCTTTTTAACCACAAATCCAAAGACTGCATCCCACCTTGCCCACTTGGTTAGGGCACATACATTTTAAAAGATGCGATCAGAAGAGCCCAGCAAGCAACTGCATGTGGTTAAATGGAAAAACATATGGTTTGTGGTTCTTCGCTATGCCCTATTTGACAGTTGTGGATTTAATAAAAACTAGTTGGATTAGGTTAAATTATGGCATAAAACCAAGCAGACATACTTGGGCATAGGCAACGAGGGACTGGATCCCTACACACATATGTCCACAAGAGATGTTTGCATATGTTACATATCTACCTTCTCTTCCCCTATTTTGGACATTAAGGGAAGGGTCCAAAACAGCAGATGGTAGTCACTGAGCCATAAGGAGAAACAAGGCTGGGCAAAAGCAAGGATAATGAAGAAAAAAGCAGGGAAAGTGGAATGCAGAATAGAGGGAGGAAACGAAGCTCACGGTACAAATAGCAGGAGGATAAAGCTGTGGCTAATGTACAGGACAGAGAGTCCTTGCCAAGCACCATGTGTAACCGCAGTCACATCTTCTCTTATTATTTCAGTTAACTCATCCATCGTGTGAGGGAAACACTGAACTAGCGCAGGTAACAGAGAACACATTCAATCCCAGGGAATCTGGTGTTAACTGGACACTATTGTTAAACAGACTAATGGTGTCTCAACCTTCGGGGATCAAAAGCCCAATCTGTTGTTTTTGAAGAGAACAGGATTAGAGTGAATACCTGCCAGCAAGTCTTCTGCCCTATTTCACTCTGCACCTGGGAATCACCCGTCACGGTGCCGCTCTCCCCTGCTTCCTCCCCCTGGAGCCGGGAGCCCAGCCACGCGGGAGGCTGAGGGATTAACACGCAGCTATCTGGAGACCGGCCTGCATGACAGCTGCCAGCAAGCACAAGGAGAAGCAGCCCCAGGCCTGTTCAACCTCAGCCAGAGGTGGGGACCTCCAGGCTCTCGCTAGCGGCTCAGCCTTGGCTTCCTCTTTCTGCCTTCTGCCATGAACAACTCGGGGCCACTGCAAGTAAAGCCATCACCTGCAGCCTTCTGTTTTTTTCGGGACGCAGTGGCTCCATCCATCTCTTTTGGTCTTTTCCATGAAGAAGCAAGAACCAGTAACAGGCTGCCTGTTTCTTGCAGTCTCAGGATGTAGCGGGGCAGCAGCTGAGTCGGGCAGGGGACGCTCTGGCTCATGGCGTGGCCGCAACAGCCAGCCAGGCAGTAGCCCCAGCACCAATCAGCTGCTTTATACTCTTTGCTAGAGCACGGTCTACATGCAGGTCAGGCTTTTCAGACACAGCCAAACACAGTTTTTCTTCCTAAACAAGGCCTCCCAGGATGCCAAATGCGACTGGCAAGCCCCAAGCAAAGGAAGCCCCAGTCTACTCCAAAACACTTGCTCACTCTTGTTGCCTCCCCCAAAAATAGCTGTCGCTCCACAAACTACAGCTGGCAGAGCTGAAAGCTGTCTTTTACATTTCCCCGGTATCTCCTTGCCCCATAGTCAGCAATCCTGTTTCCTAATTTGGTAGCAATCTGCTGGCTTCTCATGCTGGAGGGGTTGTTTGCTTGCAACCTAAGCAAACTGCTGCCGGGCACAGAGTTCTCCCAGCTCAGCAAGGGGCAGCATAATCATATTCCTACGTCGATGAAATCACATAGGATTACAATTAGTAATCTTTCTCTTGTCCCCAGTTACTGGGCAGTTACTTATCCTCAGTTACTTCCTAGATGTCTCATGCACGTGCAGTGAAGAAGTATGTGAGCATGCAAAGAGTAAGTGGTTAGTTATGGCCCAGATCACAGACAAGATGCATAAGAAAAATGCAGCATCTGATATCTAGCTTTGCCTCACATTGCAATAAGATTTAGTTCTTTTCAATAACTTGGGGACAGAAGCCTACTCTTCTCTCTCTCAAGTTCACATGTTGCAAACTCAGCTCTACGTTGCTTGTCTTCCAGATACATGTACTAGCCACCAGGCTGTAAACTCCATTCAGCTTAGTAAAAGGCTTCAGTAGGCGAGGTTCCAAATTTATAGCCAGGTTATAATGTTGCTGAATTAGGTAGATCCAGTACCTCAACCTAATTCCTTCATACCAAGGCAAAAGGGAGATGTGCATTACTAGCTGTTCACAGGTCTTTTTTAACATCTATATCGATTTGCTAGCCAATTATGCTATCCTATACCTAAGAAGGATCCTGACTATATTTTTTTCATTGAAAGAAATATAGTTTGCAGAATGTTTTTGCTTGGTCAATTTAAAATTTTCTGGTAGAAAAAAAAAGAATGTTAAAAATATTTGAAGCCAGCTCTACAGAGTTATTGCTTTTGCATTCAAGTCCCAGCATACGTTCAGCAAGTGCACTACAACTTCAGGATGAGAGTAAATTTTAGTAGGCTGGAGGGAATTCTCCTTATTCCAACTGCAAGAATCCTCTACTCAAGGATTGATAGGTAATTGAAGAGAGTCTTGTTTCCCCTGTGGAATAAAAGTATAAAAATTCCAAATAATCCAAGGTGAGCCAAAGAGAAAAGGCATCCAGGCAGGATAAAACATTCTAGCTGTATGCTGACCATATTAGAAATCAATCAGCTCCTGAGCTGCTGAACCAACTGTTCAAAGAGCTGTGCCAGGCATCCAGATGCTGCTGTTGGCATGAGAAAAAGATCTTCAATAGTCTGAGAGCAGCTGGGCTCCAGGGCCAACATCCAAAGCCTGGATGTGGAGAGAAATGGCACATCACCACCCAGGTGGTATCCTTCTCTCTAAATAGACATAGGTGAATTAATTGTTTCAATTTCATTTGGAAATTGAAAACCTTTATATAAAACAAAAAGTCTGCTACAATATAGTGTATTTGGCCTTGAGACCTTGAAGACCAGCACATGTAGAAAACTCATTACTCATGTAACTTGGATAACTCAAGGCAATTCAGTAGGATACTTGAATAAGAAAGAATGATTGAATAAGAAGCACAGAGAAAAAAAACTCCTTGTAAGTCTTTATTTCTCAAAGTGTCCTGTTTTTAAATGACCTCCACTTCTTTACTCAATTGCTTCTTCATTCAGTTGTCTGCTTCTTCATTCAAGCAACCAGAATTTAACCTATCAGAATTTTCTAATAAACTAATATTTTTATTTCAAATCTGCTCTTGTCACAAAAAAGAGTTCAATAGTCTATAGATTATTCTCCCACCAGTATTTTGAAATATATGTGACTTACACATGATAAAGAAACATCTTAAAGTAGTCTTGTCTTCATTTATGCTGTCTTCCATAACACATCTGTGGCTTTTGCTCCAAAATAACAGAGTTATCCCTAGCTAATGCTAATATAGCTTTTCACTGTACCATTCCTTATGCCCTTCTCTAGCTGTCATTGTACACGCAGGGAAAAAAAATATGGACAGATCATTAATAAAATGTACTAAATTAAGGAAACACAAGGAAACAGGAAATAGGTTTTCTACAACTTCAAATAATAGAAACAAAACATGATAGCATCAGAGCAAAATCCAGAACAGGAAGACAATCAGTTCATCATGAAATCAAACAAACATATGAGGAATGATACCTATGAGAAGGTCCAGGTTTCATCCAATGATGGAAGTTCAAAGGAGGAAGCACCGTGACAGGGCAGGGCCCATAAAACTTCTCATACCCACTGAGGGCAAGTAATGGTTGTAAACAAGGTGAACAAAAGCATTTAGTGCACAAAGAGCAGAACAAGATGATTATTGTTGGTGGGAGTTTTTTGAAGCAGGCCAAAGGCATTTAGAAACTGAGCCAGATTAATGTAACTACCTCTTGTCTGCAGGATGCATATTTTCTGAGGGCCATATTTATCACAACCCAATCTGAATGTTTGCTTTTGCACTCTCATCTGAATTTGGAATTGGGATGCAAAAGGTCTTAAGAGAATTCCTTGCATCTGAAAGGAAGGCTAGAAATGTGAAACACATCCATCTAGTAGGTCTCCCATTTCATTAAATCCATCCTAGAGCTGCAGCTCACTTGCAATGTAGATCTCAAAGGGTTATGTGGAAGGGATGTGGTGGGGGGATTATACTGACCAGAAGTCACCCAAGGCACATGAGAACCAAATATTGGGACCAGCTCACAAAGCTGATGCCCAGCACAAAAAAAGGAGCTCAGCAAAGGCCATAAGGGAAAACAGTATACTTCTTGAAAGCTTTAGTAGTCCAGTCACAAGCCCACTTATATGTGAGCATATGCTGTTTTGACTAGATGTCCAACTGCTATTTAAAAAAAAAATGACTGTAGCTTTAGTGAGAACTAGTGCACTGTAGCATGAATGCCAAGCAAAGGTACTGTTATACACACATTTTTTTCTATCATTTTCTTAACAGTATTTATTTAAAACCAAATCACCCAAAATAAACAGCTGTACTGAATCTCTGCCAGTACATGAGCAATCTGCTTCTAATATTTACCAGATTTTGGGTTTTCCTTCAGAGAAAAGCAAAAAAGTTCTGTGTTCTGATACAAAATCACTTACTAAGTGCTAAGTGTTGCTTCTTGTTGCATCCCGTATTCTATACAGGTAAATTCCTTCCACATTGGAAACATCTGCCTTCAATTCAGAGATTTAAAGACCAGTCTGACATTTTCGTCAGACAGTAATGGAACTAATCCCAGGACAAGCAGGTGATTTTCCTCAGTCCATAGCATTGCACTATGGCACTGTTCCTTACCAGCATATGTTTGCCAACTACAAGCGATACCATTTCAAAAGCCTGAAGAAAAGAAATCAGAATTAGGATATTACCTGATACTTTATATTTTTAGAACTAGGTCAACAGATACTTTGTTTTGGGAGCCAAGTGCTTGAACAAGATCAACTTGGCCAATGAGTACAAAATGTATTCATTATTTTGTCACGTGCATTGGCTTAGATGTCTAGTAGTACTTTACCATTTTAGTACCAAAATGAATTATGTTATGCTGCAACAGATAACCTTATTAGAGTTTGAACTTCACTACTAGTTCTGTCTCTTTAATTTGTTCTCTCACAAATGTAAATTACACACATGCTCACAGATGTGTGTGTACTAAATGTTTCTGACACATATGGACAGAATTCTGCTTTTTTGCAGATTACTTGTTAGAAAAAGAAAATACAATAGACTTGAGCCTTTCTCTGATGACATCCAAGTCACAAAACACATGAAAAGTCCTTTTTTCCCTTGTAGACAACATAATCAAAGACAAGACAGCTTCCATAGTAACAGTCCAGCCATGTCCTGCCAGAGAAAAGGGCCCCAACAGCCCTTTTCCACGCATTTTCCTCCATGGACTTTGCTCCAAGTACTAGCTTCAGCTGTGTTCTTGGCTGCTTAGTGTCTTGACTCTTCTGACATGTTCAACACATCAGCTTCCCATTCTAGAAATGGTTACCCCAAAACAGGCGATATTCCTTATGCCTCAGAGTTAAACCTCCATGCTAGCCAAATGGCTCATTTTGGAAGCTAGAAGCCTCAGTTGCTTTCAACTGCCTGATTTCTTAATGCAGACCCATGTTCCATATTTCTTACAATAAAAGACTGGTATGGCCAAGCATTTCAATAAGGTTTCACCTAATCTGTAATAATGTTGTCTCTTCGTTTTTATGTATCTGAGCATGTAGACCTACATATCCCCCCCACCAAAAAAAAAGAGAAAAAAGGTAAAATCATCTCTTTGGTTCTAATGCCTTTAATTTTGTGCTTAAAAAAAAAAAAAGAATCACAAGTTGCTTCAGTTCAGCCATGAGATACTGGTGTAGATACAGGAACAGTGGCTACCCAGGAGTTCAGCCTGGGTCACAGTGCTCTATTCTGGCCTGATGTTTTATTACTTTATTTTGGAATGGAACACAAATGAATCTGAAGAACGTGCAAGGAAAGCTTCCTTATGTATCTGTATCTGAACAAAAGAAAAATGCCTATGAAATACAGACTGTTGGAAAACTTAACTGTTTATTACGAAATGTACATTTTAGTTTTTAATAGTGTCATTGCAGAAAGGCCTCAAAGTGGATGGGATTTGGCATAACTCTCTTAATTTGTAAAGCAGTTTATTTAATTTTTAAGAACTTGATATCTCCACTGTGATTAGACACATTATTGTCCTTTTGTAAAACTAACTTTTTTTTAAAACAGAAACTATGTATGATGAACAAAAGTATCTGTGCTTCAGCTGAATTCCCTGGCACACCAACTGCAATGCCAAGGGATGCAGAGATGCAAAACTTCAACAAAGCACAGAGTTGTAGCTTTGCTAAGTAGGCAAAAGAAGGAAAGCAATAGAGGGCAATAGATTACACCAAAATACCTATTCTCATCTAACATAAACATAATTTTTTTCCTCTGGCATCCAGTAATCACTACATGCTTCCAGATGCAACTTTCTTCTCTGTGACTCAAGGATGCTGCCTCTGGAGGCAGGGACTAAGAAAATAGACCTCTTTCAAATATGCCATGAAAGAAACTGCAGTTCAGAATAGCCATTCTAGAGTATTGGAAGGTAAGAACACAGACTGAACTAAAAAAGAAAACTACAAAAAGTTCAGTTCAACACAGTGTTAGCCATAAAATACAGCCAACTCCCTGTTTTAGATCAGCTGATTCTGACACTAACACAGAGGCAGCTTGAGCTTCTTTCCACAGCAAAGGTCAGAAGATACATCTGGGAATAGCTGCAGCAGGAATGGGGTTAAGGAGCTGCCACTGCCATTTCTGGAACTACTTCATTAAAAGCTACAATCACTAGTATGTAACAAGCATGACTAAGGAAGAAAATTAACCTGCAAGCATCACATTTATGGATTTTCTATTTCTTTTGCCTGCTGGACCACACTATTATTTGCCTGATGCAATGCAGAAGAGTCCAAGGCAGCTACTTCAAACAAGACTGCTTCACTTAGGAAAAAAAGAAAAGGAAAAAAAAAGAAAAAAAAAGAGAGAGAGAGGGAGAAGAGATATTTCCAACAGACATATTTCCAACATAATACTGTCTGGGGAAGATGGCAGAATTCAAAGCATTCTTAGCCTACAGCAAGCATCTGGTAATCTGATTTGAGACTCCTTTAGAAGGTGGCTTAAGTAAAAAGTTAAAATTGGGAATCTCCTGAGGTAAAATGAGGGGAGGGAGGGTATCTTTTTAAAAAGCTGGTAGCATTCTCCACAGCCTGATTTTCATAATTAGTTTGAACTAAGCATGTGTCGGTAATGGATACAAAGCTGCCTCCAATTATTAGAAGAACAATATGATTAAACTGTCAGCAGATAGAAAGCTGCAGAGATCTAGGGAGCAATTTCATGATTCCCTTAGAGGCTGTTTGATAACGGAGCTACAAACAAAATTACTTTGGGGTCATGGGACAATTTCTTAGCATCAATTGTTAAGATCTGAGTTCATTTAACATTCAGAAATGTACAGAATCCTCAGTAGATTAATTAATTATGCTAGGATCAGAAATTAGGTACTCTGTGAACTTCTGGAGCAACTTTTCTTCAGTTCAGAAAGGTCTTTCTGCCCTTGTTTTGCTGCCTATTCAGGTTGCAAGCTCTTTGAAACAGTCCAAACCTGATGCTTTCTGAACCAGGAAGATATCAGGCACAGGTCAGTGAAAACTGGCAACTCTTCCATTTCTCTGTTACCAAATCTTCGTTAACATTAGTATGTAGTATCTGACAGCACCTTCACGAATCTCTATACATGTATATGTATGTATTTATATATATATATATAGAGAGAGAGAGAGGGAGTTTTTATATATTTTAAGATAATATGAGCAAAAACTTCTGAGATGAGAGATATTCACATTACAGTTTTCATATTTCATTTTCTCTTCTGAAAGCAGAAATAATAATTATTTGCACAAAAAAAAACCAGCTGTTGCACTTGGAAAGCTCTCTCTAAAACACCATAATGTTAGTGGTCTACACAGAACATTCTTCACCTCTCCTACAGTTTAGCTTGAGAAGCTTTCATTAGAAAAGTAACTTCTAGTGTACTCCTTAAATTACTTATTTATTTATAAAAGACTTTTGTGTACACGACATTGCAATGTTTGTTAGCTGTCCTGCTGTTACTTTGTTTTGATCTCTCAATCCTCCTAACACTACAAGATGCCTACCATGCCAGCTAGAGTTAGTGATGCTGAAAGATGGAATTAGCTATCACTCGTGGTTACTTTTTGCAGACCTCTGAAAACTGGACACTTGACTATTAGATTAGATTTCACAGAAAGAATTAGCCAAGTGTTCCATTCCAAGTACAGAAAAGCACAAAGCATAACAAAAAGGGCAGGTCACATAAGGACTACATTCAAGGACAAATTGAATATTATAGGTAGGATTTTCAAAGGCACCCCAGGAGATGAACATTTGCTTGATTTCCACTACTTACGGCATGTTACAACACAATAATAACACCCTTTTTAAAAAAAATTAATCTTTTGGAAGAGTTACAATAGCCTTGACAAACTCATACAAAGCAACCTAACTTAAGAGAACATATACGCTTCCATTATGGTGTAAAGTCTTGAATAGTTTGACACAATTACACTGCTCATGAGCAGCAAAACCACAAAGCAATTACTCTGTTTATACTAAGTGAACATCAATAAAAGCCTTCCACAAAACTCCCCTGCCATGTGCTTGCTGTAAGAGAATTACTGGGAAGGCTTGGATTAATTTCTGTAGTTAGTTCTCCAGCAAAGACAATATCTAACTTGCAGTTCACACTGCCGAAACTAAGCTATGTTCACAATGGAATTTAAGTCATTCCACCCTACTGCTCCACAGTTTGGTCTATGTTCTCTATATGGTGCTACCCAGACATAGGTGAGTGATGCCTAGGATAGTTTTGCAGTAGCCATCTCACCAGACAGTATTAACAGTACTCTATGTACTGACAGTGTGAAAGCGCCTTACAGTTGTCATAAGAGGACAACTGACTGGACCACATTTTCTGTTCATTGGACGATTGAGTTACGCTTTTTAGTTCATGAAATCTAGTATTATGTTAGAAGGAAGACAGCAATAAATATAACACAATGACCATGAGACAGCAGTGTGCCCTTGTGGACAAGAAGGCCAATGGGATCCTGGGGTGCATTAAGAAGAGTGTCTCCAGCAGGTCAAGGGAGGTGATCGTCCCCCTCT
>JAUBOD010000966.1:493261-503878 GCA_032353885.1 Nothura maculosa
GGGATGTGGAGCTGCTGGAGAGAGTCCAGCACAGGGCTACGAAGATGATCAGGGGCCTGGAACATCTGCCCTATGAGAAAGGCTGGGAGAACTGGGCCTGTTCAGCCTGAAGAAGAGAAGGCTGAGGGGGGACCTGAATAGGGTGTATAAATACCTCAAGGGAGGCAGTGAGGAGGAGGGGGCCAGCCTCTTTTGAGTGGTGGCCACTGATAGAACTAGAGGAAACGGCCAAAGACTGAAGCACTAAAACTTCTACAGAAACTTAAGGAAGAATTTCTTGACAGTGACGGTGACAGAGCCCTGGAACAGGCTGCCCAGAGAGGTTGTGGAATCTCCTTCTCTGGAGATCTTTGAAATCTACCTGGACACAACTCTGTGCCACGTGCTCCAGGTGACCCTGCGTGTGCAGGGGGGTTGGACTAGATGACCTCTGAGGTCTCTTCCAACCTTAAGCATTCTATGATTCTCTGATTCTCTGTTATATTTACACTTATTTTTACCCCTTTAGTATCTACTTCAGTATTTCTTCTGCAGCACAAATACAATATGGTGTAAAAAGCCTTTTCTCAAAATTTATCAGGTCTATAAACACATTCCGCATTCCTCTGGGAATGGAAAATGCTTGTTTCCCAGTATTATAAGGCTTCCTTTATAGCCTTATTAATTGACATGTTACCAGACCTTAAATCTGCCATTATTCCAGTGCTGGCTGTATACTGGCTGTTCTGCCCCTTAAATCATACATGTTTTCCAATTTTATGAAAGCATAAAATACCACATTTGGATGAAGAAAACACTTCTCTTGACAGAGGGTAAGGAGTACGTTTCAAAAAGCAAATAAAACATTTTTAAAAGGCCACCGGACAGAAAGATGAATTTTACTTTTAAGTGTAAAACCTACAGTGATATTATTAAACAATTATGCATACTTGGCCCAAAAATGAACAAAAAATAATTTAACATGATTTATGAGTTTTTTCTATCCCCACAAATGTGACTGTTCCCATGAATTGATGCCGTTCCTGGTTTGAAAGGCTGTCTCTTTAGCTCTATGAAGAATAATACTCCCCTTTCAGTTTACTTGCCTTCAAAAGAGATTTTGTTTAGATCAGATTGTAACAAAAGTAAACTAAAAATAAATAGCCATAATATACAGGACAAGGCTTTCTAGATTTAGACAGACTACAGATTTTATTCAAATAAATGCTCAGGGAAAAAAAATCAAGTTCTATGAGGGAAGACTTCTTAAAGAACCAAATTATTCCTTCACAATTGTAATAACTTGTACTTTATGCAAATACTCTAAATCAGCAACTCCTGTCACTTCTGTAACGAAAAGATGAGACTGGAAAAGACTTCTCCAAAGAACAGTTAACATATTGCAACCTCATGAAACTTGGAAGAACATGGTTTACTGCAAGGCTTTACAGTTTCAAACATATGTTTTTGTTGTGATACTATGCTTCCTCGAGTCTCTTCTAGCCCAAAATTATTACAGTTTCTTAGTTGTATAAATAGAAGGATTGGAAAAAGTGTCAAAAAATGCACCCCAGAGCAAGTTTTCTAGAAACGTTCCGCTAAGCCCAGTGCCGTCTTGCTGGAATAGCCTGAGAGAACTTCATGCCAATATGAAAAGTTAAAGCTGTTTAAATTCAGTTTTATGGAAGGATAAGGTGGCTGGAAAACATGCAGTTGTAGCTGGCTCCAAGCAAGGCCTCCTGTCCCTCCCCCTAGATAACACCAAATCAAGCCCTAAAATGCTGGTATTGCAAGAACCATTTCTCTCTTAAAGGAAGACAGGCGGCCTCAAGAGCAGACATTGAAGACACTGAGTTGAGAAAGAACAGATCTGAGCCCTAAGTTGGGAGTTTTCCTACAACACCATGCCAAACATGACATCATGCTTGAACTACAAACAAAAGCTAATAATAGCTTCTGATCTTAATTTACAAAATAGAATTTTTACAGAGTTTTGGAATCTTACCAGGCTTGAAAGATTTGTGTAGCTTAATCACCGCCCAGATGAACATACATGTTCCTGCGTGGTTGCCACCAAAATAGCTGCTGCTAGAAGCTATTAATTGCTCCAAAGCCAGTGAAGTGATCTAGAAACATTTAAAAAGTCATAACTATTAATTATCAATTGTCAAAGTCCATTTATTAATAGGAATTCATCAATATTTGGCTTCTGAAAAGGAACAGGTATCATCTTGTTTTCAAGCTACTGTTTTCTTTGGTAAAATCAAATAAATCCTCAATGTCTCAGAGCTTCAAATATTCTGCTGCCTCCTTTCAACAAGGTTTACCTAAAAAAGCACAATATCAACATAGAGCTCACTGGGAATCCTTGTGTTTTAACAGAAAACTTGAATTGATCTGACAATCCAACAAAAGATATCAGAGCTTTTAGCAGTTCAGTTCAGATTCACGAGAGATAGTTAATAGAAAGAAACCATCCTGGTGTGATTAAAAAAAGAAATATAGAGACTTTGCGATGGATTCTCATTTCTCCAAAGGCAATTCTTTTGGTGTCAACATTACTTCCAGCCTATAACTATACACCAAGAAGAAGTAGACACTTACGCACCAAGAGGTATCAGGTGGAATTAATTATTTAAATTATTTTGTACTTTCACAGGTAAGATCATTTATATAAGCAACTATCACAAAGCAGGCCATCTTCAGTAAAATACTCATAGACTCACATATTTAGTCTGCAAAATGTACTCAGGTAGGTCAAATATGAGGACTGCAGTTCACATCAGTGCACCAGATTGTTGTCATTTCAAGTGTCTGCAAGACTTCCCAATATTATATAATAAAAACTACGCCAATTTCAACATTGCTCCGCTGTTTTAGGCTAGATGCTGATATTTGGAATTCAAACAATTTAGTGGTTTAATGGCTCTCAAGTCACAGAATTCACCTCAGCATGAACCAATACACCCTTGTGGTGATGTTAACCCCAAGATTCCAACTCAGAGCTATTTTATCATATAGTATAATCAAACAGTTAAACAAACTGAAGAGGCCACCTTGGATCAAGCACTTTCACCATTTTGGGGGTAAATGGCCATTTTAATTTTCTCCTCAAAATTTCTCAAAAAATATTTTTGTTGTTGGTGGTGGTAAGTTTTGTGGAATTTTTTTTTATTTCTGTAAGCCAGTCTACCTTTTATCCTTTTCTTCAAGGTGAGTCATAAATTCTGCTTACAGATTTGTGCTTTAATTTAAACACAGTGTTGAATACTTCAAGTTCTAAAAATAGATCCTAAACTCAACATTTCTAATAAACTTACTTTTTCAACTTTTGTCTCTTAAATATTTTCATTCCATAAGATATCAGTTTCAGTGCAGTATAAATAAAATATAAACTTAGTGAGAAAACAAAACAAAAAACTCTAACCGAGGTCCTAGGAGAAATCTATAGAATAGTAAAAAATCACAATGTCTAGGCAGTGCTCTTCATTGCATTTATATATCTCCCCTTCCCTGCAAAGCACGGATGAAGTTTGTATTATTCCTATTGTTTATGAAAAAAATCACTTGTATAGTGACTGTTATGTGAAGAGTACCAGAAGCTCAAAAAAAAAAATCAATTTAAGAGGATTTTCCCCTTGGCCATTATAGCGAAAAGAGCCAGAGAGGCACTAAAAGAGAGGAAATTGCTGAGTCCATCCTGAGCTAGGTGAGAAAGCAACACACAAAGCAAAAGGCAGATAACCACAATTCACAATCTAATTCTAGGAACTATCTAGAGCAGGCTGTAATGAAACAATGTGCTAATTAGCCCTGAAAGACATCTGAAATGTCAAAGCAGCAAAGATGAATTTGTGCCAAGAGTAGTCTTAATAAGCCATGGAATATGCCACTGAATAACTCAAAGAATTCATGAAAGTCTACCAGCAATCTGCCACAGGGAAGCAAGGTTTCAGTTACAGAGAAAAAACACAACAGCTCAGTTTTTAAAAAGCTATCTTCATAAGCAGCATCAGCCTCTCTGAAGAGTACAAAAGTAGTAGGATGAAATCCCAGAACTTGAGAGTAAAGAGAGACCTTATTTACACTCAGCTTTCCAAGAAAAAGATAAAGACAATAGTAACAAATATTCAGTAAAGTCCTTGTGGTATACCTAAATAGCAGGTGCATTTCACTTGTGTGCAAGTGGTTTGATGCCTATCCTACAGTGGGAGACAAAAACCACAGGAAACGCACAACTTGGGAAACCAAGTCTGCAGCCTCTTCATTAGGTCGGCAATTAACAGCTGATAGCCACAGACACAACAGCCTGCTTTTTGCCAGAATGGGCAAGGACACTTGCAGGAAAAGACAGGGGAAACGGTATAGAAGGAAGTATATTCTGTATCTGTATGCCTGTGTGGCCCTGGTGCCAGGAGTCAGAGCGAGGCCTTGGCCACAGATACTCATGACTCCAGGTGACAACAATTAAGTGTCTAAGTCCAGTTATCAAAGATATCCATATGAGTGCACATATATGTATATATTACACTAGTGGACTTTCATCCCGAGCAGCAGGATCAGATCATCCATGCCATTCATGCTCCAATGCCGTGTATTTTCTGTATTGATCTGTGTGGCCAGCCATATAAACACATATATATATATACATATATATATATATAAAATATATATGTATTTACATATACATATATATAAGCATGCATACACATGCATGCCTATTGGGAATATGTGCTCAGCCTCACTCCTAGCTAGAGCTAATGACAGAGCAGCAGGAGCAGCCTCACTTCTGCTTGGCTATTAGATTCCGCAATCCCTAAGACTTGGCCCTCTTGAAAGGCTAACCCATTTTCAGAATCTATTTTAAAAATCACTATTTGAGCTTAAAATGTAAAGTGTGTTTGGAAAGCATCAAGCAGTCCTTCTGAAGATTAAATCACTACATAGAAGACTTAAAGTCATAAAATGCTTCTTAAAACTCTGCTAGATATTCCTGGATCCAACTAAGAAATCCTAATGTCTACAGAAGTCCTTACATGTCTTTATACAGCAATTCACAAATTTAAAAAACTACTGACTTACTATAATTTATTATATACTTACAGTCCTACAGTCTCGCTCTTTTAAAATCTCAAACAGAAAGATCAAAGAATCTCATTTCAGTGGTGTATTCTGTATGACAACAGTTTTACCACCTTGAGCACATATATCTGCGTGTTGTTAAAGAAAAACAGATAGAGAAGACAAGGAATTGGACTAATTCCAGGTTCTAAAAAATGTGTATAGAGATAAACAGGCAAGTTCAGAAGTTCATCCTTATCAAGCAAATACTAGAAATACAGATTTGAGAAAACTGCTTCCTGCGCTCTGAGTAATTGTTTCAGCTGTGGAGTAAAACAAGGACATTAATATAGGCAAGAAAACACAAGGATAACTGGCTCAAATGGATTGGAAAGGTCTTGGAAAAATCAAAATGAGGAACTAGCCTCCAGCCCTTACATCCTGACAGCAAACTAACTGCATTTAGAAATCAGAAGGCCTTTGTTAAGTACTTAGCTAGCTCTTTCCAGTGCAGTGTCAAAATAGAAAGCTTTAAAATAGAAAAAAAAGAAAACAAAGAAAAAAGAACCAATTTTTCTTGGTAGGTTCAGCTTGAAAAGCAGCAGACTTTGGTTGTCAGTGTTTACCACAGATTAGATAAGCTACATCATGGGAGCGAGAGCTAGTTTCAAACACTGACAATTTTTAGATTATGTGTATTTCTTGTGGGAATGAATTCTTTGGTACAGGTCCAGTTCCTGGAGAAAGCGTTTGATACAAAGCTCACTGAAGTCAAAAGAGTCTCTCTCTGTCGACTGACAGCTTTATGTCAGGCCCAAAGTACTAGGCAAAGTGGCTTTTGTCTATGGATCAGCAGTTCCTTGACCTTACTTCAATATGACTTAGGTTGTATTGAGAACTGATTAGATTGATGAACATGATGACAGCAGTCGCAGACACAAATAGATTGTGAAGATAGTAAAGGTTTTGCTGCCAACTCATCGAAAAACAAAGTACACACTGCTACAAAGCACAGATACCAGTGCAGCATTTCCATGTTCCTGCTGATGAATTCGGTACCAAACACCATATTCAAAACGGGGAGGTTTCAGTGTTTGTGACTCCCAGGTGAGAGAGGCCAGTTGAATCATGACACCTAAAAATTTATCATCCATTACTATAAGGAGGTCTTTCACTGGTGCATATTGTAAAGCACTCAAACAGTAATAGACACTTGCTATTTACACTTCTAGATATTTGGAAACCATCAAATGGAGTCTAAGTGATAGCTATGAAATGTAAGCTATGTAGCTTAAAAAATAGAGGTAGAAAAAAAGAATTGAAATTAAGTTCATAGAACTGGAGACTTATACTTGCTATCAAGGCTTAATACTCACAGTCCTTTTGTATCCAAGGCTGTTTCTTAATATCCATGGAATATAAATGGCAGTAAGATTTCCTACTCTTCTCCAGACTACACTTGCCTACTGAGTGACAGACACTTGTCTTGTTTGAAGGTAAGACTTCTATGATGTTCTGCATTTGCAGAAGAGTGAGGAAGAGCTTGTTGCTAAGGTTAGTTTGGTTTTCACTTTATTGTTTAACTATATCCACCTGGATGTGAGCATATTCTTATTCCCCTGTAATTTTAGATAAGAAGCAATTCATTTTTGCTCAAAAATATGTATATATCACACAGAATGGTAGCACACTGTGTTTTAACTATCAATCTACCTGAAATACACAAGAGAAAATTGTGTTTCATACTAAAATAATCATTTGCATTCATACCAAGGTACTTTCCCAATAGGAATTTTCAGCAATTCAGCTCAAGAGCTACAAATTCAGAAGTTAGCTTTTTACCATTTATGGTTTGTATTTTCTTATTTAAATTGAATCTTACTTTCACAGAGACATGGCTAATCAATTAAAGTTTCACTTCTTAAATATCAGAGCTATGTTATTGCATATGGGTTTCCAACACTAACAGAATGACTTGTATCCAAAATAAAACTGTGAAATGAAATTAGGAAAAATATTTCATGTTCATAACAAAATAACTATTCACAATGCTTTAAAAGCCTTGTTTCACATTTTATTAAATGAATTTGAAACCTAAATTTCATGATCCTGTCTCTTAAAATCACTCTATGATTTGTCATATTAAAAAGAACACATAAACATTAAATAGAAATCATATCTATCACATATTTTTGGGTATTTTTAATGCTAAAAATGCAAAGTCAAGTTTTTTGAAGGCAGTCACATTGCTGATTTCTCCTAAAACAACTCTCTGAATTTCTTTGGGCCATATGACAAGTGGTAGCTCAGGACTGAAGCACATCAGGGCAGCTCCATGTGCACTGCAGGTCACTTGACAGGGTATTCTTGTGTGTTCCATCAGAGCAAAATGTTGGGCTGTTTTAGCCTGTTAGGGATGTTTTTGGGATCTATTCATTAATGGAAACTAATCCAAAGCTCAACAGCAAGCGAAAAAAAGAAACAACCAAATCAATTCCTAGAAAATTTTGAGTAAAACACCAAATTCTCTACTCTCCCTGTGGAAAAGGAGCCTTAAATTCATGAGAAGTTCCCAGATGTGCCTCATGTATTTATATGACAGGAAATCTTGTGGAATACAAATGCTGACACTCTTGTATACTCTACCCAGTATGTTTTAGGTCATAAAAAAAGCCATCTCCCAGCTAAATGCTACGCTCATTTTCACAGGACAAACCACAGCAATACTTTCAAACCACAGTTAATCCCATCCAAATGGGAATGTAATCTGTTTGAATAAATAAAAACTAAAAAAGGAGAGTCAAGCCAAAGAATAATGGGTGTTCCTCAGGACTCTGTGTCATGGCTAGCTGAGTATCTAAAATTGCAGTTGCATCATTTATACTGTGTACTCTGAAGAAGAAAAACTGTGACCCATAAGGCAACATAAGGTACATATGTCTTGAGACAAATGGCCTAGATGGTGATTTTCTACCTGCTAGAGAAGCTCTCTGAAGTCATTGAGTATTAATTTCTTCTATAATTGTAATCAGAGTCACAGATGCACAGGAGATTTTCATCCTTTTCCTCAGCATGTGGTACTACCCACATCCAGGCAGAGTCACTAACGAATGGATCATGATTTGATCTAGGGAAGAACTTTCTGAACAACATACTATTAGGGAAGGAAGTTCAAATACTGCTCTGTGTGTGTTGTGTGTGTGTGTATATGTGTGTGTGTGTGTGTGTGTGTGTGTGTGTATGTGTGTGTGTGTGTGTGTGTGTATGTGTGTGTGTGTGTGTGTGTGTGTGTGTGTGTGTGTGTGTGTAATACAACTCTTCAGGTTTTCAAATGCCTGCAGTGAAGACTAAAGTTATATTCTGGCTATTACTGAAGAATGGAAGAAAATACTGAAAAGTGATTTTATATTCCATGCAGAATACTGTCAAGCAGAACTGCAAGTGGATGAGATTCATCTCCATTAACACAAGAGCTTTTCACTGCAGGGCTTCAGGGTAATATATTTGGTGCACATAAAAAAATTTAGAAATAAAAGCCCAGTGGGTATTAAATGCCTTTCAGATGCTTACATACTTGGCAACATGTCACTCTGCAATGCCAGCTGTGCTGGCTGCAGAGGTTGCTGCCCTGCTCTGCCCCAGGCTGCTTGTCATCTCCCCTTCACTGGAGATTAGCACCTCTTCTGAGCCGCTGGCTCCGGTCCTCCCTTGAGTAGCCCTGTATCCCTTTGGGGAGGAATTAACTGGGTTAAGAGAGAGACAGTATTTAAAACTAACCTGGCTGACAGACTTACATGAGTAGGGAAATGTTCCCACAAGTGGCTCTGCTGGCAGCTCAGAGCAGTGCTGCTCCAGTGAGCCCAGCTGAGGAGCAGCTGGGACAGGGGCTTCTTTGGGTTGGATAGCAGAAGATAGGACACAAATACATCTCAAGGCAGCTACAAAACCCACTTCATTTGCCTCACACACTAAAGCAACTCAAGTTCACACTCAAACCCCTGCACCCCAAAGACCTGCAGATAAGCATCATGCCTGCTCTGAACACTGCTAGAAAATCCCTGAGACACTGCACTGACAAACACCAAAAATCTAAAAAATATCTTGCAGATTTCTGCCATGCTTGTAGATTTTCTCACCAACAAACCTTCTGATACATAGGAGAGATATAAAGACATCTCCTAAACCATCTTGAAATAAATCTTAATGGAAACAATCATAATCCACCTCCTCACCTCCTGCCAGATGGACTCACCTTTCACAGCAGTCTCCCCACTCCTCTACGCCTCTTTCATTGTTTCTATTTCTCTTTCCCACAAATATGCCTAAACTGGCTTTTATAACTGCTCACATCTTCTCAGAAGAAATTAAGTGAAAACACATGTGATTTTTATCATTTTCCTTTCTGTCACCAAGATCTAAATAGAGATTGGGAAACTATCAGAATCACTTGTCTGTAGTTTGGTAAAGTTCATGCACTGGCAAGAACCGGAGTTGTTTAACTGAAAGATCTGGAAATCAGTTTACACCCCTGCCCATTTGTGAGAAAACTCCTTTCAAACCAAAAGAAGTAGAGACATTTTAATTCAACGTTAAGTTCTACCAGACGCAGTAAAGCATGTATCTTGCTCTTCAGGGTAAAAAATGTGGTCTCCATTGGGTGTTCTGTTTGTTTGTTTGTTTTGAAATGCTGACCTCGTTTAACTTCACTCAGAATTTCTCCAAATAATGAAAACTAAAAGCCAGTAGAACAACTCAGAATAATATAACTATGTGAAAAGAGTAAAACCTCTCATTTTGCTCAGCAATAATATGGATGTTTGGAGATAATATAAGAAGGTCAGTTCTGCTGCAATCCTGCACAGGCCTTAAAACATGCCTGTAATGAAAACTTATTTAAAATACAGCCTCAGTTAAATAAACAAAGACCGACCATGACTGCTATAAGCAGCAGTGTTCAGCTGAGTTCAGTTGTCGCGTATCCAAAGGTCTTGCTGGATGAATATTCAAACAATGCATTCAGCCTCATGACCTTGGACTCTGTTAAAGAAAATTCCATGAGACCTCCGAGGTCTGGTCCTCTGCGACCTCCCTGGGAAGGGAATGTGGAGATTAATGACCTAAAGGAATAATGTGAACAGACAATCCAGAAGAAAAACTAAACCACACTGAAGAGCTGTGAAAAAGGTAAATAGTTAAAAACAGCAATATAAACTCTGACAGATATCAAAACCACAGTAAGGATAGAAAAGGGTAAGAGAATATAAAATTGTGGTATCAAATGACAGCACATCTTATGCCAAAGAAAAGCTTTTTTTGAAAGCAGATATAAAACTCCATTCACACACTGTGAAATTGTGCTGCCGTAGCCAAACTGGGGACAAAACTAAATTACAAAGTAAGCCCAGAGTCTACTCACAAGGACTGTGAGCCTTAATCCATTGTGTAAATCACGTACAATTATAATCTAGCAGAATGCAGTATTAAAAGGAGTGTTCTTATTAGTCATAGAATCATAGAATCATAGAATGTGTAAGGTTGGAAGGGACCTTAGAGGTCATCTAGTCCAACCCCCCTGCA
>JAUBOD010000966.1:503978-514630 GCA_032353885.1 Nothura maculosa
CTGTGGAACTTCCGATGCTTCAGTTTGAAGCCATTTCCTCTAGTCCTATCACTGTCCACTAGTGAATAGAGGCCAACAGTCAAAAGAAGGCCAATAGTCAATAGAAAAAGGCCAATAGTCAATAGAAAAGAAAGCCAATAGTCAATAGAAGGCCAATAGTGAATAGAGGCCAATAGTCAAAAGAACAAATTGTGCAAAGATCATTCTTAAAACTAAGATGTCTTATTTTTTCCTTCTATTTTTGCATATAAGCACTTACCTTAGCCCTAGACTGTGCAAAAGTGGCAAATATGCTTTTTCCTGATTTTTTCAGTTACTGCACCTGCTGCCATATACACCTACATATGCACAAACACAAACAAACACACAAACACATATGCATACTGCCTGTTCAGCAAACTCTGTCTTGGGGCTTGCACCCTGCTGTGCATAGTATTAAGACACAAACCAAAACATGTGTCCCCCAATTCTCCTTACAGCTCCTGCTAGCCAATTTCTATACCAATTTCCAAAAAAATAGTGAGGACAGGGCAGTGAGCCATAAACACACAGCATAAGAAGTAGCTAAAGCTACTTCCCAACATGGATGGAGGTCTGAATTAACCACCCAGATGTATTATTTCTCCTTGTTATTTTTTGAGACACAAAGAGAACACTGAAGGACCGAGGGGCAAAGTCAAGTGAACGCTACAAGGGCACCAGCCTCAAACAGCTGAGATCAGACATGGAACATGGAAAAAATTTTCACACATCTGGGAACAGGTGGAGAATACTGGTCTGAAACTCCTTACCAATGTTTCCTGCCTCAAAATCCATCCCATTCCTGCCACTTCCTTGCTAACCACATGCCTGGCTTGGACATGGACAAAAGAAGTGGTTTACTCAATTGCAGATCACAGAGGAAGCCTAGAACATCACAGCTGTGTGCTGGAAGAGACAGGAACAGTCACAACACATTCTGGAATAATGAACAGAAAAAAAAAGGAAAGGAAGAAAAGGAAAATACACAAAAAGTTACATTTCTTTGCATCTTCTGCATTCCATCTTCCCAGTGGAAGAGTCGTAGCAAAATACTCAACTTTCTCTTTCCAATAATACACTTGATAGTTGAAGCCAAGAAAGAGGAGAAATCAGGAGGACCAGATATGACTTGCATCCAAGGATTCTCAGTAATTCAGGATAAGTGAACTACAAGGTAGACAACTTCTTAATGGAATTTACTTGTTTCTAAATTGATCTGCAAAAATCTTATTTATTGTAAGTTAAGCTTTGACAAAGTATTAAAGGAACTGAAGTTAATTCAAACAGTACATGTCGTCTGATTATGGTTAAAACCGTAAAACAAACTGCTTATGAACCTAGAGGATGTATCAAAGAGATAAAATAGTTGAAGTGTTTTGCTTAATCACAAACTATTTAGATGATAACATTTTTTTCATTTTGAGAAAATAACCTGATCTTTTAAAAGCTAAGGAAATGACTGGAAAAAGAAGAATATTTTCTTCTGTTTGAGAAAAGAACTAGTTAATTTAAAAGCTAAAGAGTTGACTGAAAAAAAGCAAACAAACTGTCATTTTCCCCAATCTACAAGAGCTGAAAAGTCAGAAAATGCTGATATATCTTATGTCTAAAATCTGAAACAAATAATTGAAATCATGAACAATCTAGTTAGATTTTTAGGTAGTGCTACATAGAGATAATATTCAGGATTTCTCACAAGTTAGTAATTTCCTTAGAGATGCAAAGCATGCTTGCTTTTTTGAACATGCATCATATCTAATGTGGCTTGAACAAATGCGAGTGCATTTCCCAGTTCGATTGCATCTGAAAGAAATCCAGTTCTCATGCTCCAAGATTGCTCCAGGATGTGAGTGAAAGCTCAGTAAGTGGGGACGATGAGAGCTGCTACTAAAGTACCCATCTGTTCCAAATTAAAATGACAATTTTAATACATGCATAATGTTGTTGAACTGTCTGATAATGCCCTGGGTTTTAGCAACAAAACATGGTTTCACAGACATTTCAATGACACTGCAATGCAGTGTTCCTTAAACAATCCTATAGCATTGGCTTTCTGTTTTTTGAATTGAATTCCAAGAAGACATCAGCACAAGTAAAATATGACCACAAGCTAAATAAACACATCATTCAGCATCTTTTAACGTAAATAAACTGTATACAGTTTGTCAGTCTGAATAGCAAAAAAAGTATCAAATTAGGAAAAAGATTATGCTGCCATTGACACTCAGTGCATGATTAACTATCAATAAATACCAATTTTGCAAGGAAAACAACTATGAAATGCAATCCAAAAAAAAGTTTTAAACCAAGTTCCTTCCTTACTAATTAACTTCATGCTTACAATTTGTGACTAAAATCACTTCAGTTAACTAGTTTAACTAGTTTTAACTAGAGCTACAAAATGAAAAATGATTTAAAGATGGCTAGTAAAAATATGAACATATTTTTATACCTAAGAGACAAGAAATACAGGCAGTTATAAGTCAGATATAGATAACATGACAGCCTTAGTATCAGGAAAATATGGCCCCCAAAATAAACTTCTCGGCTTCTAGAACACTCAAACCATCAGTGGACAAAACAACTGAAGAGTAGCATAACTTCCAGCTTACTTTTAGTGAAATCATGCTACTCATACCAATGTGTATTTTCCAGGCAATTTATATAGCACTGGTGGTAATCCCAGCAATCATTTGTCTTCTTTTTTCCTCATTTAAAGGATGTTTTGCTTTTCTGAATAACCAGAGCACACTTCTGCAGCTAGGCATCCTTTAGTGACATAATGAGGTGGTTTGCGTGTCCACCTCCCCATCACAGACCAGAAAGCTTTCTGAGAGCTTTTTGCTGAGCGCCCCCAAATCACATAAAGCTGCCTATATTTGTCTGAAAGCCCCTTCCTTATTCCTGAGACTATTTCCAGCATGGAGTTAAGTTATCACAAGGAAGTTGAATCCCCTTTCTGGAGCACCTGCAAAAAGAGTATTCACAAAGCTGGATGAGTCCCCTTCAGACTGTTCTTTGTAGGCTAAATAGGGACCAAAATAGCCAGGGAAGCATGAAGTATTTTGAACCATCTTAACAGAGCAGGAGTCAGTAATTTGAATCAGAACAGAAACAAAATATGAAGAAAATCAATGGAGACTGAAAGCATTTCTAGATTAATAGCACGAGTGTCTTGGCACTACGAGAGCAACATTCAGAGATGCTGCTAGAATGGATGGAAATTTAATTATTACATTTGCAACTCACCATTAACAAAGCCAAAACAACTCCACTTTTTAAAGACATGTATAGAAATATCACAAAATAATTTCTATTTCTTCAACAGTTTCAGAATCCTTACATTTGGTTAGACTAGCCAAAACAGACCAATGTTAAAAGCACTGTCTTTCAATTTGAGCATTCTGCAGTTTAGAGCTGCAATCTTAAATACTTAAAAGCTTAAATTTAAATAAATTTAAATCAAATTAGTTAAATACTTTAAGGACAGAGTAATTAAAAAGAATGGAAAACTTGCAGAGCTATCTACTCAAAATTCATAAACTTCTGATGATAAAGTTGTATCTTTCATTCTAAATTCAAGTGGAAAACTGCCAACAATTACATGGTCACCCAGAATTTCTCTAGCACAACCCATCTACATCTTCAGCTAAATTTGCTTCTTCTCTGATAGACTTAGGAGCAACTGAGTCCAGCTGTTTCTTGATCCCATGCAGCAGCAGCAGGTCCTAGTTTTGGACCAGACCTGTTCCTCCAGCTCCAGCTTCCTCCACTTCTACATGAAGGGAAGAGCTATGCGCAAGGGAAAGAAGGTTTTGAGTTGTTTCTTTATCTTAACAGATGGGTATCAGGGCCTCAGCAAAGCCACGTCCACAGATCACCTCTTAGGTCTAGACATGCCACGTACACATCTCATATTTGTTCAGAGAGCAGTGGCTTGTCTTCAAAGATGAGTGAACCGTGCCCAAAGCACAAGCTAGGAAAAACTGAAGTTAATTTACCAAACACAAGGAGGACTTTGGAGGAAAACACTACACGCTAGAACATCCTCAGATGTGAAGCCAATAATGAATCTTTATTGTTGTCCAGTTTTCACACATACCATTTGGCCTGCCAAAGGCAAATGTGGGAAACATTTTGTTCTTCATTTGGAACATACACAAATTATTCATGTACGGAGCTACATGGGAACTTATGTATAAGCAAGAAGTATATTCACAGAATTATATGCGGGTAGTTGGTCTCAGTTTTATCTTTTGAGCTACATATTTTTTTCCTGATGTCAACATCAAATGCAAATGAAATCATGTTACCATTGGAAAAAATCAAGATGAATGATTTCCCTCAACTCAAGGGACACTTTAAAACATATACTCCACGTACATCAGATTAAACGGCAACAATATAAATGCTCAGCAGTCAAAGGTAAAATCTTCTTGTGAAATGATGTCATTCTGTAGCTTCTCAATTTGCTTTGTCCAAGAACAGAATTTCTCTGTTGACTTGTTCTGTCATTCAAGATATATACAAAAACAGACTCTTGCTTTCTCTAACATCCATTTTATCTATTTTTGATCCACAATAGCAGAAACAGAGGATGACAGATTATAATACTGCTTTTATGAATAAGAACAAAATAATTTAATATCCTTTTGAATGTTACTTCTATCGTAAATGATATCAATAATCAGCTTTTAAGATGTGGCAGGGCATTTAAGCAAAGAAATTCTATTCCCCATACAAAAATTTTATCAGGAATCCTACATTATAACTTCATTCACCTCTTTATCTACTGTTTGCAAAAAAAATGTAACAAATGCAACAACAGTCATACGCATCTTGCATTTCTTATTCATTCAATATACTAATTTTTTTTCAGGAACACGGTTTCTAAATCAATGCTGTTTGTTCCTTTCATAGAATGAATGAATATTACTATGTTGATCTGTCTAACCCAAAAGGCACGGGAATCATCTAAACACCAAGCAAGAACGAAGTGAAATAAGTCTCATGGCTAATTTACAAATACAGTACATGTAGGAAGTCTGGAAAGTAGTAGATCATGTCTCACACAAATGATTATCCAGAGGATCATATAGGGGCATACTGGAATACTGAAATAACATAGTGTTACATATGGAAGTAAAATATAGCAGTGATTGATGGGATAGCTTTAAAAATAGTCAAACTAAACATTTTTTTTCCAAAATATTTTAAAAGAAATACAATAAAAATAAAATAGTGTCAAGCAAACACAAATCAGCTCCTTATCTCACTGCCACAGTTGACACAATTACAGCTTCCTAGCAGGTGTCCTTGTTAGATTAGGCATAGCAAGATCTAATAAACACAGTTCTCCCAACTGTGGGAAGGCATATTGACTGAAAAAACAAGACCCAATCACACAGAGAAATAAATATAGTAAAGTGGAGACTGCAATAGAGTCCTGACTGACAGCACTATAGTATAATCTCAGTTATATTATACACTATACACTATGAATGTTAGTTTTCATTTTATTAAAATAAGAGTATGTATTAAAAATGAACCACTTGTTGAGATCCCTACCAATACAAAATCATATGGTTTCAGTTCCAAAATAGGAACTGAATTTTGGATTCAGTTTATTTATTATTTC
Organism: Nothura maculosa; assembly: GCA_032353885.1. NCBI lineage: Eukaryota > Metazoa > Chordata > Aves > Tinamiformes > Tinamidae > Nothura > Nothura maculosa. Next base: position 509,638 of record JAUBOD010000966.1, read on the forward strand.
AATACAAAAGACTTATTTTTCTCATGAGCAGTACATGACCAACCCTGCTTTTAAGGCTTACTTATTTGTGACCTTTTCCTGTTAGGAAGAGCACAGTGTTTACACATCTGCTGAAAGAGCACACCATCTGCAAAGTACTATTTGATTGATTCCATAAGATGTTAAGACATGTTTTAAATAAGACCACCACTGATAAAGAACCTATGCCAACTAAAATCAGCATGCCACTAGGTGAGCTTCATGTTAACCAGTCATACTAGTCTCTCTAGTTTAAATAAATAAATAAATATTAAAAGTTTTTATTTACTAGCTAGAGATGCTTCCCTTACAGATGAGGGCCTTAAATTTTTGCAAAATGATCAAAGTGCTTGATAGTCTAGCATACTATAGCAAAATAAAACTACCATACATGTCATTAATTAGGCATAATAGTGGTTCTTTCCTGCTACTTACAGACCTTAAGACTTCTTCCCACTTCTTTTCATTAATTCACACATTCAACTTGATAACTGTCATGTAAGATGAGGCAAAGATTCAAAATCTTACAAGTAGTTACTAAAGAATATAATTCTTCTTAGCCTATTTATGGGATCTCAAGGATTTAAGAGAGTGAAAAGCAATATTACATCCCTTATAGACTTATATGTATAAACCTATACATTTCAGTTTCTATAACTTCAGCAATCATGCATGTCCAGAAAGCCAGCATTGTTGGTCTTCCATGAATAAGATACTTCAGAAGCAAAGCTGAGCCACCTCCTCCCAGGTGGTCGTTAGATTTTAATGCCATGCAAAGCACACTGTGACAGGTCATCTGGGCAAAGAAAAGAGGTAGAACAGCAGTGTCTTGAGTACCTTGTTCAACCTTACTTCCCTGCCAAGGACAACTGGCCATATCTGGGTAGAAGCATGGGGCTACCTCAACACTGCCACCAACACCTCAAAGCCATCCTATGAGTGGCAAACCTGGAAGCTCAGAATTGTCCCTGTAAACTAGCAGAAAAGATTGGGTGAGACTGCTGTGCATTTGCCTCCAACACAACCAATTTACTGTTGTCACGGTAGGCATTCCATCCTTAGTGCTGTCCTTTATGAGACATTTGCTCAGATAGAGGTAAATCATTATATTCCTCTTGGTAATAGCTAACTACCAGGGCAAGGACTTCAGTAAAGACCGTCTGTGCTGCAGCAAGGCTGGAATATTGAACTCTGAATCAGAAGTTGACTCCAACCTGAACTCTCCATACAAACATCTAATCAAAGCACAGAAATAAGCATTTTCCAAGGCAAGGAATACAAATTAATTCATCTTCTCAAGGCCATCCTGAACCTGTATTTTGAGGACCTCTTAAAAGGAGATTGGTCTCAGCTTCTGGTTATTGGGTTGTTTACTTTCCTTTTTTTTTTTTCTCCCCATTCTAAGAAGTAACTACCGCAAAACTAATTTTTATTGAAATACGTTTGTCTCCTCAAATTCTCATAAAACAAAATCCTATATTGATAATGATGATAATTCTGGACAGCATCAGGATCACGAACTATATAATGGCTATAATGTCCATCAACTTCCTTGTTAGAGGTTAATAACAATCGTAAAAGGTAGAAGCTTGTCAGTCTGTTCCCAAAAAAGGTATTGAACCAAAAACCTGAAGACATCCATCCATAAAAGGTATTTTCATATTTCTGGGATGCAGCTCTCCTCCTCAGCTGACTGAGGAGCTAAAGAAGACCAAAGCCGTGCCCTTGTCTCTGCCACACAGGCTGCTGCTGTCCAGTACTGGGTATGGGCAGAAATGGAACTGCAAGAGTGAAGCTCTGCAGAGTATTGCATATAATCAGAGGTTAGTTTCACACAGAGAATTATAAAGAAGCTATTTAGAGGAGAGATTTGCAATTAATTGTACTAGAGGTACATTTACTAGTACTAGCACTAGTACTAGTGCTGCTGACAGTGTAACAGTTCAGTAATAGTAAAGCAGCCACAACAAAAAGATAAAAAAACCTCAGATTTGCAGATATAAAAATATTTCAAGAGGCTTGACACAACCATTGTAAATAAAGAAATATACATATTACATAGGTATAAATAGACATGGAAATCCATCTTTTCCTACTTCATGTGTACTTTTGATTAAAGAACAGGCTCAAGCTCAGTGTTTCCAGATAATACTACGGTTTAGTTTCAAGGTGAACATGTGTAAGCATCTGTTAGGTAAGTGTTAATAATTCACAGCAAAATGTCAACTCTTCATTAAGACATTTGGCGCACAAAGAAAACATTGTAAAAGGTACTTGAAATAAACTGAGTAACTTCCAAGCAAAAGAAATTAGACAGTGAGCCTATTGGTAACATCCATGACTCTCCTTTTGCTGCTCTTAAAACAAAGTGTTTCTGCCTAGAGTTTATACTTCTTCTGTGCTTAAAACCATGCACACAACCTACATTTTTGATAACAATGTGTCTTTGTAAAACAGATGGGGTAAAAACAGCTCTCAGAGATTGAGAAAGAAGACTGCAAGACACACCTCAGGGAGGAGAGGAAAATTCCCCCAGGCAGAGTTGTCAGCTAGACAGACAGTGTTTCCAGTTGAAGATGGATAGGGCTGTAAGTTATCAGTACAGGGACATTTACTGAATTTATTTTTATGCTTATTTTCTGGGTGGTCTCCTTTGTAAAGGATGTCAAACTCCATGTAATGTGCATCCCACTGTGTAATAAACATGATCCTGTATTTCAGAGACGTTTAACAAACGCTACTGAAACAGACTTAGATATTGTAGAAATAAGAACAGACTTAAATTCATTTACTTTTCATTTATTACTAATGATGACTATTATCTGGCAGCCTCTGCTCAAGAGATTACTAGTTTTTCCTAGATTTATCAGCCTGGGTACAGCGCTGTAGAATGACAACTGCACTCCTTCTGGACCCAAGTGGATCCAATGCACCATGTTGTCTCCCCATCTTACATCATGCTGCACTCTGCTTCTCCACATACTATCCAAGAGGCAGAGAAAATCTGATACCTCTGGTGAAAAAGGAAGAGAGAACACAGATTACTACAATGCAATTTTCCTCCTCTTCTCCACAGTCACTAGGCACTAAAAATACAATTCCTTTCTATGCAAGATCCTTCATACATAGGCTTTCCAGTACAAAACTCATGCAGAAATCCAATGCAGACTTTTAGCATCTCTGTGGCTATGGCATTCTTTTCTCCTTTCTAAAACTCCACTGATATTTATCCAGAATACTGCTGCAAAGACTTCTTGGCTTTGATGGTCAGCTTTGTCTAAGTAGCCTTTCATTAAATCTTAGTCTCTATCAAATGCTAAAGATATCTCTTCCTTTAATTTGCCCTATTCCATCTGTCCTTCTCAGTTCCTGCCTACACCACCTGAAGTCTTTTTTACCCTCGTATGCTCTGGAAACTTCACTCTTTCTCCCTCACCAATCCTCATTCTTGGGAGATACTCTGCACAAATACCATTAACTCCTAATTCCTATGTCTATACATCATCTTGAACAGTGATATCCTACTCTCTAAATAAGGTACTACAGCAACATAAAATCACATTTACAGTGCAAATTCATCACAGATTCAGGGATCCTCACACAAATCCCTCAGACTCTGTAACGTGGTTCATGCTGATGATGCTGATTTCTGTTCCTCAATCCAGTACAGTTAGGGAAAACTCACACACACTCTTGTCACTCAGCTTTACCTGTTGTCTCTAATTTGGGCATAATCCCAGTTTAAACCAGTTATCTAACAACTAAATATAATTTATGCAGGCTGTATAACTTCCAGAAACAACTAATACTGCATTTCACCCCTACTCAGGGAAACACAGAGCAGCACACCCCAGATCGCATCTATTGCAATGCCATCCTCCTCAGGCATAGGCCCAGTCCTCAAAACAGACACTTCTCTTACTGCTTTCACCAAAAGATATTCTAATAAGCATGTAAAATATGCACACTGTAAATAAATAAAAGGTTTTTTCAGATGGATGTTGCCCATTATAAAAGTTCTTGCCCATAAAAGTTCTCGCAGAAATGGATGTAGTCATAATACAAGGGAAATAAGAAAGAAAGAGCATGAGGTTTTTTAATCCCAGCAGTAAAATGTGCAGCTGGTCCTTTTGCTTGGTAAATAAATTCATTTCTGTCTCCATGGTCTTGAGCACTGCCTCAATTCTTTTGGTTCAAATATTTCCTAAAAAGCTGGAAACAACAAAACCAGGAACAGAGTATTTCCAGAGTTATCCTAACACAAAGCATGGGAAAAAAATTAAAAGAATATTTGTTCATTTCTTCCAAATTCAGCATATTAGATTCTTTTCTACACATTGATCTTACGCCAGTTGAGCAAAGAATACATAAATCACCCTGAATAAAGGCAAAAGCCCTCCAGTTCTCTTGGAGGCAAGCGACCTCCAACTATTTGATCTCGGAACAGTTTGCAGCCTTCTTGTGAAAGTTTCTCAGTAAAAGGCATCTGGTGGAGTTTGGTAATGATACCTAACGCCATTTGAATTATGCACTGCGGTCACTGCATTGCACTGATGTGCAACAGTGGAGTCACCATGTTAGAATATAAAGTAATATTCCACTGGTTTACAATGCTGAAAATCCAAACACATGTCCGAGGAGCCTCAGTTTTACCACTATGAGCAGTATCTTCCTTGTAGAGACATTTGCATACAAAACAGGAACATTTACGTGCACACATAAATAGAAATTACATGCAAGTAATACACAACTTTTTTGTATTTTGGACTTCAGATTTAATTAGACTATTGTTAAATGGTTAACATTTTTGCACCTGGCAATGCTTCCCAGAAAGGAAAGATCCCAGAACACAAAACATTTTCCACCCAGAGTAAGGGATCCAACACTGTTTGTACATTCAGAATCACAGAATCTATAAGGTTGGAAGGGACCTCTAGAGATCATCTGGTCCAACCTTCCCGCTCCAGCGGGCACA
>JAUBOD010000966.1:514730-529233 GCA_032353885.1 Nothura maculosa
GCCTGGGGTTATTCCTCCCCAGGTGCAGGACCCTACACTTGTCCTTATTGAACCTCATGAGGTTCCTCTCTGCCCAAGAAAGATATATAAATATATATTATATATCCACTATATATACAAGCCTCTTCTTGCACAAATTAACTAATTCCCCTGCAGGTCATAACAGCAGCCATCTCCAAAACCTCTGCTTTGAGTTTCCCTTGTAGCTCTTTGCCTTTGTGCCATCAGCCACAGTCAACCCAGCTCCCCTGAGTACCAAGCCTTCACTGCTGGGATGCTTATGCAGACGAGCTATCCACAAATTCCTTCCTTGGGGGTTCAACTCCAGGCTATGTTATGACTTGTAAAGTCACTACTTGGTGCACAGAACAGTCTTTGACAAATAATACAAGGGCCAAGGTGCAGCAAGGGCTGAGAAGGCGAGCTGGGAACAGAGGGGCCACAAGAATGAGCAAGGCCTTGTCCTGCAGAACACAAATGAGCGAGGCCTAGGAGAGGTGGCCAGGTCCAACCATGAGACCAGATCATGAGGCAGTATCACCAATCAGGAAGTAGGTCTGATCTCAGGCCAGGATCAAGTCCTGGCATGACTAGGTAGGGCTCCAGTGATCAGGCAAGGATAAGGTGAGGCCAGGAAATCAGTCCGTGATATGGGGTTGGATACAGCACCACTGACCCCAACTCCAGCTTCACTTCATCCATGAAGGAGGCAAAATCCCTCCTCACTCTTCCAGTGCCTTATTGCTGCTCTGAGGAATACAACAAGCCAAAAGGACTTTGCTCTTATGCTTTCAGTCTCCGCTAGCCTTGCAGCTTCTTTTCAGGGTAGTCAGCAATTAAGGCCTTGCGTAGTGCCCCCTCACTATCAGTCTTCAACAGGAATCTTCCACATTGTCCTTGGGAAGATCCCAACTAGTTATTGCCTTCTCTCATTGATTTATTCACACCAGATGTTGACAACTACATTTCCTCAAACCCTTTCACTTCCAGTCCATCTGTCTGAGTTAGGTCCGGCACAAGACCAGCTATTTACTTCCTACAAAAGCTTTGGCCTTTTTTAATTTAAGGGGACAGCCACATCCCTGCCCAGCAATATCGCTATTAAATAAATACCTTTATCTGAATCAAAGGGATATGTTTCAGAAATCTATAAGGAAGCTCAAAATAAATAATCCACTACAGGGATCTCCTTCTTTTGAACTGTAATTCTAGTGTCATTTTAAGAGTGCTGCCACTGTTTACAAAGCAAAATAAATGACTAAATCTCATTCTGAATGGCAAGCTGGAGTACCTGGATTAATTCTAGAAGAAGGGTCTCCAAGAGATGAAAGCATTTAGGAAAGAGGTCCTGCCACCTGAGACCATAAGAGATTTTGTAGCCACAGCTGCTGTTAGACAATAACGAGGCAGAGCTCTGAAGGCTCAGGTGGCTCTATTTCTATTGTGCAACAGCTCTTTAACCTGCAAAGCAATGACTGCATCCTCTATTCTCTACATCGGTTACCCTGATTCAGAAGATGTGGTGTAAAAGATAGCCTTTGTCAAGTACAAGCAACACAGACCAGGTTGCAAAACCTCTCTTTTCTCTATCCATTCCTCTTATCTCACTAGCCCTGCTGGAGCTGCAGACTTCTGCAACCTTAGAGAAATGGAAAGGATCTCCTCCATAGAAAGCAAAATGGTCTCCAGCTTTCAGTGACTTTGTCTGACACAACCAAATCTTCAAACCAGGTATCCAAATGCCAGGGAGCTTTGTTTTCAAAAGACTCCCAGAAAGCAAACTCCATCTGAAAAACACAGCATTGCAGGACACCTCACCCAGTGCATCCTCTACCTGAGCTATTAAATGGAGCTGAATGAGTTATCAAAGAATGGCAAACCTCTTTGTAATTCTGCAGTTATGCCAGATCCAGCAATTTATGGAAATCAGCATTTACAGGTACTATCAAAGTGTATGAGCTAGATGTCAATGCATTAAAGAAATAAAGCGCATATACTTGGAATTTAATAATGCATTGATAGAGCCTCAAGACATATTTCTGGAAAGCTAGCAGGAACTCAGTCACAAGCTGAAAATAACAAGTGATAATATAAGGCAACATAAAATAGCAAGTTGCGTTAACACACATAATCACCACAATGCAAACACAAAGAGAGAAGACAAGACATTTACTGAAACAAATCAAGTAAGTGAAACTGAAAATCCAACTGATATCAGAAACAACTCAAAATACATTTGGACAGACATAACACATTTTACAGTTAAAAAATGTTATTCAGTTGCGTGAAAACCCTCATTATTGCAGATCTTTTCCTCTGGGTAGGTATAAGGAAAGAAGGAGGCTCTAATTACTGTATAAAAACCAAGGCATTAGAGTAAGATTTTTAAAACTTCCCAAATGATCTAAAGGATTAAGGTATATTTTCCAAAGAGACTGTGGTGCTTCTTACCATTAGAGATGAAGATGAGCAGAGAGCACAATACAGTATAGCAGCCAGCAAGGAGTACTCCACCTCGGAGCAGTCTCCACAGCCTTTCACCTTCCCAAACCTACATCACCAGTGGAAGCTTCTTTCATGCCAAGTTCACATGGAGGGCACAGTCAGTCCAGCAGTGTGTAGAGGCCACAGGAATGCACCTCACAGCTCTTGGGCAGAAGGGAGAGCCAGGAAGGTAGAGGCAAACTAGGATTTCCTGCAGAGAACGAGACTTGACAGGTCTGCATAAACAGAAGGGAGTCAACAGCTCTTCTCTTTCCAGCTGTGGTAGCCCTTCAGTAGCAATCTTATTTTCCAGCCTTTGTGTTGTTCAAGTTAGCTGCTTATTTCTTATTTTGTTTTGTTTTTCTCTCTCTTTCCTTGTTTCCTTTTCCTTCGGCCACACAGGCATGCTCCACAACCTCCATTTTTCTCTTTTTACTTTCACATCAGTTCATGGCAAAACATGTTCACAGAAACTAGAAGAGGCTAGGACCCCAACCAACCAAGTTTTTGAGGAGCTTTTTTTGTTTCTCTTTTGGTGGTCAAGCTCCTTCAGCCAGCGCAGCTTCATACTTGATGTTGGATGCACACCTGTTTTACAAAACCTCTGCCAGCCTAACACAGACTTACTAAAATCATTTTGCAAGAACACGGTGAAGAGAGACAGAAGATAAGTTGCTAACCAGCGTAGACCAGAAGCACAAATAAATACACCACTGCACTGGGATGAGCAGCAAATTTTGCTCTGTGCTCCATCTAAATAGCACTGGGGAAGAATTTAGTTCAGCAAGCCAATTTGGTACTAGCTTTTTTTGGGCTGTGCAGCCCTATCTGCCTATTCCAGTTTAGTTTAGCTTTGACTGATCCTAATTACATAACTGCTCCCTTAAGCTTATAAGTTGTAAGGTCAATATAAGGTTAAACTGCTGCTGTGTAATACAGTACAGACAAAGCACGGCCTGCCCTAGTGGCACACCTATTTTTCCATGTATCTGATGGAATTCCTGGTTCAAAGCTCAGCACTTTTTCTTCTGGCATACCTCTGACAGTCTCCCTTCACATGCTGTTTCTCTCCCAGATTATGTTTACATTCTCTTTTAATACATTCAGGAAAACAACAAAAATGAAAATAAGAAAAGTTAAGCTGATGTGAATGTCTTTTTAGCATAATTTTACTAAAAGCATTTTATTAAAGCGTTTCAAGTAGCTCATCATTAGGACTGTAGTGAACACATTGCACTAGCATAAAGCAGGAGAAAAAAGACCTTTTTTGAAAAATTGTAAATATTTTTAAATTTGAAGTGAAATAACCCACAAAAAAATGTGGAGCCCAACTTCAGAGCAAGGAAGCTCCGGTAACATATATGTATTTTATAAGCACCAGGGTCCCTAATTGCTGATGTATGTCCCATATGCTGATGTATGCAGGCAGCCTTAGTTAATTGAGATGGCAGGAAATCCACCTGTCAAACTTCAAATTCAATTGAATTTGAAAAGGATTTTTTTCTAAGACTTTTTTTTTTTTTTTACCACCATCAATAAAAACACCCTTAGATTATCTATATTTGTAGTATCCTGGCAGTATAGTTGCAACTTAACAGCAGGTTATTCCATACAAAATGTTAGTGCAGAAGGAACCTTTGAGAATGATGTAATGTAGTGGAGGAGGTTTCTCTTTTTGTAAGCATACTTCAAACTTTTCAACAAGTTTGAATGATGTTTTCAATAACATCATTCCTTCTGCATTAACCCCACCAACATTTATCCTAGCTCAGGTATGTTATAGTACAAAGGAAAAGAGTTTTGATTCCCCTGTGGAAAGAAATGATACTCAAGAGTTGCAGAATCATGGGGTAAAAGAAAATGGTTGGAAGGGACCTCTTATGCAGTCCAACCTCCAGCTCAGAAAATGGCCAACTTATAAGTCAGACCAAGTTCCTCAGGACTTTGCCCTGTTAAGTGTTGAAAAATTCAAATCATATAAATTCCTGATACAATTCACTGAGAAGAGCTGAGCTCCACCTTCTCCACAGCTCCCCTCTAGCTAGCAGAGGTGGAATTACATCTCCCTTATTCTTTTCCAAACTGGAAAAAAAAAAATCTTAGCCTTGTCTTGTACAGTAAGAGCTCCTTCCAGTCCCCTACGTGTCTTGATTGACCTCCTCCCCACTCTCTCCAGCTAGTTGGCGCTTGTCTTGTACAGAGAAGCCCGACCTTGCTGGTACTCCAGATGAGGACTCATTAGTCATTCCCATCACCTTGCTGATCACATTTTTATTCACAAAATCCACTATGCAAGGCTTGTTGCTCTTCACAGTATGTGCTTTCCACCACTCACCGATTTTCCTTTGATCCATTTAGTTGCATTTGAGATAAGAAGAGGTGGGAAACTCTTTTACATGGTTCACAGCAAGAAAGAAAAATATGCTTGTCCATCACACTCATTCTGCTTCTGTTGAGGAGGTTTATGAAACAAAGATCTTTACCAGAGCTTTGAAGGAGGGCAGAAATGAGAAATGGTACTCACTCAGACCTCCAGTAGACAAAAAGAGTAAAAAGCCTGTATTTTTTACCATGTAGCAAGGATTTTTCAAGTATTTACATTTATAAATATAAATCCTACTAATTAATCTATTAACTAAATGCCTTAAAGCCTTCCACCCAAGTTGGTTTCTAATTATGTCACATTCTGTTAATAATTACGGAATTAAGACACATTCCAGAAAAAAAAGAAAAAAACTTTAATTGCATTTATTTAAGCAATTTAGCCATTTAACTCTCCCAGCTGGCCACACTTTGGTACCTTCCCTCTGGCACTGTCCACCTCATACAGTTTATGAATAAGTCCTTCCCTCCTAAAGAAGCATAAGACCCTTGCACACTGCTGCAAGAGATGTCACTAGATGTAGACACACAGAGCAGTCCCGAGAAAGTGTGGTAGTGTAAGGAGTAAAAGGCACGCTATTTCATAGGTATAAACGTTATGAAATAGGCACAAGGAAAACAAAAGAAAACAAACAAAAAAAAAACTCCCAATTTTTTCTAATTTAGGACAGAACAGACATGGTCTGATTTTGGTGCATGAAAACGTAATCTGCCCCAGTCACTCTTCTTCCGTCCTTTCAAATAACAGTGTCTATCCCATCATCCACATTGAAGTAATAGTTAAACATAGCTGACCTCCAAGCAGGATATTACAAGGATTTTTCCTTTTTTATATACACATACACTTACAAATGAAAATGTGACAATGAGACTGAGATCAAAATGTTGTCCAGAATCCTTTTAAAATTGAGGACAAGGAAAAGAGGGGAGGAATTATTTTATGACTTAAGAACACATAAATATATGAATGATCAAAACAACAACATTTGAGACATTATAGCTGAAGTGTTAATCCACATTCTTTAAGTTCAAATTTTCCCGTTGCACTTTAATTGTTAACTTCTCCTGAAGACTCAAGACTATATAAAAAAATGATTGTATATCTTCAAAAAACAGAAGATGGTGAGAACTCTTGGACATCTCACCTAAGGACTCCATTGTGCCTAAGCTCTTAAGGGAATACAATTCAGAAAGGTTTATTCAATAAATTAAAAGTAATACCTCCTACGGGAAACAAAAGACATAACAGAATGAAAAACATTTCCTGTAGGATGAATATTTTTAGACTTTTAGAGACAGAGAGAGGCAAATAAAAGCTGAACAGAGCACTGCCAACTGGTTTCTCACCAGATTACTCTCAGCAGGGTGCAACTAAACTCAGCTTCCCTTTGGGAAAAAAGAAAAAGACATTGCTCAAAAAACATTTTACCATGATACAACAGCAGCACAAAACAAAGGGATGCAATAAATGAAACCTGGAAACAGCAAAGGAAACTCTGTACTAGTCTTCCCTTTACAAATTTAGTCATAGATGTTTAGTGGAGGTATAGTCCCATCACTGCAAACCAAATCCAAGAAGTTACTTCTTGAATGACTCCAAGGCTGTGGAAGGGACTTCTTAATCATACTATAAAAAAATGAGGTTGCACATTCATAGTTCATATTCTCGATTTATGTATGAATGCATGCCAAGATTTATTTTAAAACTTAAGAAACTACTGTAGCATGAGGAAAAGGGGTTCTGCAAACCTGTTATTTTTTACCCATTTAATGGATTTCTTGAATAATACAATGTATTAAATTTGAATTCAATGTATTCAACTTAAAGTATTTTGAATTTGACATTTGTTAGTAGAGTGTGTATTAATGAATTACTGAATTACTATTTGACAACAACAGTCTTGGCCAATCCAAGTGATATGAAAGAACTATAGCAAAAGAGCTTTTCTTAGTATGGGCTCCATGTGGTGGAAATAAGGAAAAGATAAATTATCTTCCTTTTTAATGTTTGGTATTGAGGATAATCCAAAGAAATACATAGCAGAGACAATTAGAGAGTACACATGACAAATGTGAATAGGTCTAGCTGCATGGAATAGGAAATCATAAATGAACATGCAAAAAAAAAAAAGCAAAGAAAGACCAATCCAAATCCCAAGTTTCTAGGTGTGCAGAGCTCAGGAAGAGCTTCTGCACAGGTTGGATGCTCTTGTGCATCTGCACTAAGTGCAAAGCTCAGCAATCTCTTTATGAGCTTATGCTGCCAAACAGTGTTCACAGAGAAACATTGTAAAGCAGAAAGGTTCTTGTTTTGAAAGAGAGCAGAACCAGGTCAGACAATCTGGAAAAGCCAGTTTTGGTTTTGGGCTAGAGCCATGAATACAGGCTGTTACCACAGTGAAGATGCCTTCTTGGGGATGAGGAGCTGGTGTCTGAGCTCCAGGGCCAGACACATCTACTTGGCTCCAAAAATAAGAGTCCGTGTCAGCACCGACACCATATTCCAGTACAAGAGTGTGTTGTACCATCAGCACAAGTTGTGTCATCAAGCACTGAAAGTTCAGTTCCTTCATAAATAGTCTTAACCCGCCCAGTGATCCAAAAACTACTTGCGGACAACCAGAATGGAGCATAGCCAATGACACAGCCCTTGTCATCTAGGAAAAGTTGAAACTGAGCTCAGAATCTGTCTGCGCATTTCCACAGAAATGCAGTATCGCTGCAGGATGCAATTAGATAAACACAATAGAAATGATTTTGAACAGACACAGCTTCAAAATCTGCATAAAATAGTCCACATGAAAGTTTTAAGAAGAGATGAGGAAAAAAAAAGCAAGATTCCTATGATTTAATGATAATAATGATCATTTGGGTTTTGTTTCCTCCCTATTTTTTTGTTTGAGTCACTTGCTTCAAGTAAAGCACACACTTAAATACTTTGTTAGGTTAATTGCTCAAGACCTTGCAAAATTGCGCACTGAATCCCAATGGGAAATTCTAACAATGTTTGGATAACCTGAATTTTACCCCTACCTCCTTCAGTTACCATAATAAAGTATTTGGCTTCTTCCCCCACCATCCGCCAGACATCATGCTCAGTTAAAAATCTGGGCAATTCAGGACACACATCTTCTTAAGTCTAGTGATTCAGATGGTCCCAGATACGATGCCACACAGCTGGGCAAATCAAACACAAGTAGTAATATATCATGTTGAATGTGCCTAATGAAAACTGCTATTACCGTAGCAATCCTGCATTACCTTCCTTTAAGATTTCTACTCCCTAGATATGACAGTGATAACCTAGTTGTTGTTGTAGCAATAACCTATGGCTACTCAAGCAGAATGAGCATTCAGCCCTACTTGCTCAGAATTCCCTCTTGGTTTCCATTAGGGTATTCACAACTGGATGGAAAAACAGGCTGCAGACCTAAGGTTTTTACCTCCAGAGCACCACAGGAGAGTGAGGAGAGTCCCTGAAAAGTTCTCTGCGCCCTTCGTGTTGCAGCTGCAAGTTCTCCTGATATAGGACTGAGTCTGCAAAGCAACCATTGCATCACAAGACAAAGACTTCATTCTGGTGTTGCATAGGTTGTTGCTATGTTAGTGGTTGTTTAAAGCCATTTTTTCAGTCTCATTTCTCCTTTTTGCACAGATCCCTCTAATTATTTAAGCAACACACAGTAACAATTTTTCTGTCCTCTCTATGCACCCCAGGAAAAGGGCAGAATTGTAGGGGTGAGGGTCCAGTTTTTCACTGTTTGAAGGACTACTTGTTCTTTTTTTTTAAGTGACCCAGAAAAAAAAAAAAAGTGTTCAAATACACTAGACTCCCATTCTGCTCCCTGAACAGTTGATCAAGGCTCTCCACACACCTTATTTCAAATCTCTCTTCCATCCATATGGAAAAGATGTCCATTTTAGGCATCAAGGTACCTGAGGTTAAGTATAAAGGAGAGGCACTGAGCTCACATTAATTTCAGCTACATTTCATTTCTCAGAGATTACCAGGGCAAGAAGATGAGCTATTGCTAATGGTAATTTAATACATTCCCTATACTTCCTTCCCAAAAGGCAGACACATTTTCCAGCTGATAGGAAAAAAATTGAAGAGCATCTCATAGAACAAGCCACACAAGGAAATGCAGGGAAAAAAAAACCAAAAACAAAACAGAAACAAGCAGGTAAGAGCACTGTGGAGATAGTTTGTAAAACTATAGCATCTAGAGACTCATAAAAATGGCATTGCTACAAAAAAAAAACAAAAGTTGAGATGCTGCAAGAAGGAGTTTCATTAATTAAAATTGCACAGACCACCACTGTCAAATTACTTTGCTGGGAATTACTCATTTTCACATGATGCCAACTATTACAGCCTCCCAAGGTAGGGTCTTATCCCTAGCTCCAAGCATAGCAGCTTTGCTCTTCTACATTTACTAAGATTTACAGCACCTTGCAAAGGTTTAACTTAATACATGGTTTGAAACCAGCTGTCACATCAGCACTCCTTGTAGTGTAATGAGAAGTCCCACCATGAGAACTGGGGGAAAAAATGTCCTTGTTGCAGCTTACTCACCTCATCCTTTGTATTTGAATATTCATTTGAAATTTGTATTCATTTGAAAGACCCAAATATAATATTTATCTATCCCCCTATATGTGGGAGAAAGTGACTTCTCAGTTGGTCAACCATATTCTGAAGAATTTTGTTTTGTCTTTTTTTTTGTGAAAGACTCTCTCATGTACATCCTCCCATTAAGTGCAGTTTAGATGTGAGGGCTGTCTGTGAAAAAAAAACAAAATTGAGGCAAAAGCAAAACTAAGCTAAGCACTCCGAGTAGCTTTGAGAAGGAAGTTCAGAATGAATCTGCAAAAGCAGTGATGCTCAGTGTGGAACCTTGGCAAGCAGATAGAGAAGAAGGAAATGGGCAACAAGGAGGGAATTGGTGACCTCTGTTCCAATAGATTGAAACTCTCATTATTAAAAAATCAGTCAAGAGAATTTAAACCCTCAGCACGTATTAACTGAAACTGGCTTTGTAAACATTTACTGCTTCTGAAATCCCTGCCCTAAGTTATCAGCCTATGTGTCTCAAGCAGAAGTTATAAAATAAGCTAAAGCAAGGTTGTCATTCTGATTTTGCAGGCAGGCAGGCAACACCGGTGCACTTGCAGCTCATCCTGCTTTGACAATGCTGGGAAGATCCCATCTTCTTCCTTAAACCTGGAGGCAGCTGGGAAGCCAAAGCGACCGTCTTGCAACAGGGAAAGCCACACACCTCCATTATGGTGGAAAGAAAGCCACTAGAGCAAACAGGTACTTTGCTTTTCCCTCAGTATCCCTCATGGTCATGTCAGGAGCGAGGAAGATAGGTCAAACTGCTCAGAGCAACCTCCAGTCATTGAGGAGGTAACACCAGGTGATAAAGGACAGCTCCTACCATTGCCCAACAGCTAGACAAGCAGAGACGAGCGCTTCAGGCTATACACTACCTCTACCTCAAAATTGCTTCTCATAAAAAAATGTTTTAGCTAAAACTATTGGGATTTAATTTCTCAGTAATATACAGAGTGTAACAGAATAATCTGGCCAAATAAGTTAAAGTGTGTAGATTTGGTTTGTCATAACAAAACAACTGCTCAGAGACGTTTCCAGAATTTGCTGTATTTGCTATACATTTGCTGTGGCTTTCCATTCACATCCCATATAGAAAAATCAGTGAGGACTTAACACACCTCGAGCCTTCACGCAGACCTCTTCACTTGAACTTTTCACCTGGTGAATGTATTCCAATCATTAAAAACAAGCTCTCTTAAACCACACTCTATAAAACACACCTTTAGCTCATACAGGACTGCTGAGATATTTAAAGATAAATGCATGACTAACTGTTTGCAGAATCAAGGTGTTAAAGTATCTTGACATATTTCGCCACTGTTTTTCCACAATATTTATTTTGCTTTAGCAGTCACTAAAGTATATAACACATTAAATAAATTAAATTATAATAAATGAAAGATTTCGTTTTTTAAGTGAAAAATGTTTTTCTTTAAAAAAAATATGCTAAAAGGACAGCTGAAATCTGATGGGAATTGAAGATGGACCTTTTTTCCTTCATTAAAAATCTCCCAAGACTTTGCCCTACAATTCCCTGAAACCACTGGAAACTTTGTCACTGACTTCATAAAATTAGGAAAAAGTTTTTATTTAAGCATCGCTGAAGTAATTTAAGCAATCTAAAATATATATCTGGCATATTTTATTATGAGTTGATAATAGAAAGGGGAAAGAGCTCTTGAGGTAAAGCTCCAATAAACTATTCTTTGTGATTGTAAAATATTCTTGTGAAGATAAGTAGCATCAAATGCACTGGAAAATAAGCATTGATGAAGAAGGAAGAGATCACTAAGAGGGAGAGATACCTCTTTCACATGTACAAAATGCTTGGAAGAAGAATTTAGGCTTAATAAATCTTTCTTCTTGTGAGACTTCTATACGTGACCAACCACTGAAACTTGAAATTCCCCATGTCATTTTGATATTCCATTAAAAGTTATTTGTGAATGACAACTCCATCTAAGCAGCAGCAACCTTTCCATTCCCAGGCCAGTATAAAGGGGTGTGGTATAAAACGCTGAGGTCAAATAGTTAAAATAAAAAAGGTAAAACAAACAATCCATCCTTCTCTTGGCCTCAGATCAGAATCATAGATTTTTTGGCCTCGTATACGGAAATCTCCGATCAGCTGGTTACTAAGCACTTAGAGAGCACTTTAAATTTGAATGCAGCTAGGCCAGTTGTTCCTGTCCCCAAACAACAAGCTGTTCCAAGGCAGGATTTGCAGATCTTGCACACAAGAACATGCTACAAACAGCATCGTCGCCAGGTCACATCTGACTTAGGCAGAAGGATGCCCTGCTCGGAGGATGTTGATTTTGTTTTTCTGTTTGTTTTTTGGTTTTTTTTTTCTGAAGACACAATCTCCATTAAATTTTAGTTCTCTATTTCTTCAGAGATTAAGATGGAAGAAGAAGGAAATAATTCCCACACATCTCTCTTAAAAGCAAATCTTGAGTGCATAATCCTGATGCATACACAGTACGTTTATAGAAGTATTTTCCCAAAAAGGGTAATTATACTGAAGAGGTTGGAATGGAGGTAATGAAGAAAGGTTTTGTACTGAATACCTCTTTTATTCCCTATGAAACAGGATGGGAATTTTTAAATATTCAGACCAAAACCTTCCACATTCATTTTGGCTGAAGTTCATCTATTCAGTTTCTTTTACAGTTGAGTAAAATCATTTCCATGATAAACTTCATTTTTCAACCTGAGAGAAAACATACTACAGATTTGCTATTGAGGATGCTCTTAGATATATACATATATATTTAGCTTTCAGAGCTATAATATTATAGATATATACATATATGTGTAGCTTTCAGAGCTATAATATTTTAACTAATTACTTGCCATTCTCCAAATAAAATGAGCCTTTTTAACCTCTTCAAGCACACTTATTTTGGCATAGGTAGAGTGAATTACCTGAAAGAAAGGATTCTCCATTTCCTAAAACAGTTATTTTTCAGTGGAGAGTGACTATGAAGCCACCAAATCCTTTACCAACAGTTCTGTTTCATGAGAAAAGCACACTCCGTGTCCAACATTACAGCAATCTCTTTAACAAGAGGGAGGAGATGATCAAAATCACCAATGTAAGATTTCTTTTAAAACACAGGTTAAAACTTGTTACAGGTGTCACCGCTGGTAGTTACAACGTGACCGCTCGACACTTGCGCAACACGCTGAAAGCCCGAACTGCAAACACGACCTGGGAGGACACAGACCCCCCAAGGCAGGTGCAGCCTCGGGGTCCCCGCACGGCAGCGCTGCTGTCACTGCCATGATGGCACCGCCAGGACCCTCGTGCTGGAGCAGGAATCGCGAGTGGCAGCGCCCGCCCACCCGCAGGCACCCGCTGTGTTTCATGAGTGTCCTGCACCGCCATGAGTGTCCTGCACGGAGACCCAAGGGCGCTTTTCTTAAGCACCTGGGAGCATCTGCCTAGGTCCCAAAGCCAAATAATCAACATGAAAACATGGGTGAAGGAGAGCACTATAACATCACATGAAACTGGCACCTACTTGAATTCAGCCAGAAGCTCCACTACGCAAAGCTACAATCTTCTCAGATAAGATATCAAGCCAAAAACAAAGGCTTGACTATTTTGAAATGCTAGGTGTACACCAACTTGGAATAGAAAAAAAAAAAAAAAAAACAACCACACTTCTGAGCTTGCAGTCTGGAGAAGAGGCACCATACTACATGGTTTGACAGCCAATGGGCCTCGCCACTGCAAAAAAACGCCTCCGCTACCCCTGCTCCCTCAGATAGGTGTATCCCTATCCACGCCTGGGATACAACTAGCTAACTGTGCACATGGGAAATCTTGCCTGTCTTAAATGTTTCGATGGCAGCTGTCAAATTATTACCGAGTATGTAGCCACCCTGCCCTTAGTGAGCACCTCTAATGGTCAGATGCCATTGCCAGCTGTCTCACAGCTGGTTTCTTGCCACCAACACTGCTCCTCTCCAAAAGGGTTTTAAAATCATCAGTTTTCAACTTAAAATTCAAGCACTTGGCTGAACTACATTTCGCTAATTCTGGGTAACTTCGGATCATAAGCCTTGGTGCAGTTTTGAAAACTTCATTGCCTCTTTTAGTGCTAAGTAGCAACACGGCCCAAGTCATCATTCAAGCAGTGACCAGCCCAGCCAGCCAAGATGGGGAGCTTCTATATTCCATGCTGGAGGTAGGATGTAGGGGGCTGGTTCAGGACGAGGAGCAGGCTTGGCCCTTACAAACTGCCTTCTGCAATATTATATCTCAGCGGTGTCTTCAGCTCCCTGACCACTGCCTAAGGCAATGCTTTTGGGAGCAGCTCGGCACCCTATCAATGTCTTAACTGATCTAGTAGCAGTTATGTATAACGGATCTGTCTGAAAACAAAATGGAAATGCAGGGTGAAGTCTGTGTTCCGCCGGCAATCCCAAAGCGCCAGGAGCCACCTCTAAATGGTTAACAGAGTGCGCCCAACGCCGCAAACAGGAAGGAGAACTTCTTCAAACACCAGAGTTTACAGTTACAAAGGGCTGCGCACAAGCAGCTTCCAAAGCAATCGCTATCGAGAAACAACGCCGCATTCCTTGAATGCACTCGTACCCTCGCTGCGATACCGGCAGCCCCACGGCGAAGACATCCGAGCCAGGCGACGAAACCCTGGCCCCGCGCGCGTGGATGAGCTGGGCGGCTGGAGGGCTCCTCGCGCGCCCCGGACACAGCCGCGCCGTCCAACAATCCGCGCGCGCTGCCACCAACCGCTCGGCGCCTCGGGAGCCGCCGCACGCCCGGCTTGGGAAGCGGGAAGCCGGACGGGAACCTCAGCCGTGGATGGCAGGGAAACCACCCCCGTGCTCGGCAGGGAAAGGGCCCCCGTGCCCGGGACAGGGGCACCGCGAGGCGCCCCCGCCGGGGCTGCGGCTCCTACCTGCGATGTCCACGCGGCGCGGGCGTCGCGGCGCGGGCCGGGGCTCGCGGGCTGCCCCTTGCGCTGCTGCAGCCAGCGGCGCGGCGAC
>JAUBOD010000966.1:537128-555478 GCA_032353885.1 Nothura maculosa
CCGGTGGAGGCCCCGGCGGCTCCGGCCCCGGCCCCGGCGGCGGCTCCGGCGGCCCCGGCGGCGGCACCAGCTGCGGCGGCTGCTCCGGCGGGAAAGGGCGAGACGACGACGGAGGCGGCGGCCACCCCCTACGTGGGGCTGCGGCGGCCGCTGGGCTACCAGCTGGCCAAGGCCACCAAGGAGCGCATCTGGCGCGGGGAGTTCATTGACCTGTTCTCCTTGCTCCACACAGAGCTGGCCCCCGAGCGCGGCCCGCTCCCGGGGGACACGCTGGACCAGTGGGTCTCGGCCTTCCTGGTGTACGCCAGCGTGGTGTGCGAGAAGCACCCGGCACGCTGCGGCGCCATGTTCAAGTACCTGGACACCATCCGCAAGCTGCACGCCACCTACGGGGGCACCTCGTGGATGAGCTACGACGAGGACTTCCGGCGGCGCGCCGCCAGCGACCCCGGCCTGCCCTGGGGCGACGTGGACCTCGACCTCTGGATGAAGTGGATGGCGCCGCTCAAGTCGCTCCTCAGCCGGCATCAGTATGTCGAGAGCGAGCCGCCCGCGCAGCCCAAGCCGCAGCCACCAACGCAGAGCCCCCAGCAGCAGCAGGAGAAAAGCCAGGTGTGAGGGGCGGCGCGGAGCGGCGCGCGCTGCCCCCCGGCCTCAGCCCTGCGCCCGGAGCGGCGGCCGCCCTGGCAGCGCCCTGGGTCTCTTGGGAGGCCGGGCATGAGGAGTGCGTGTGGACAGGCCCTGGCTTGGGTGGCTGCAGTGCACGTGTCTGCTGGGATTTGAGGATTCGCAGGACGCAGGGAGTTTAATCCAGAAGTTCTGGCCTGATTTGTGGGAAAGGATGATGGGCATGGATAGGGAAGACCTTGCTGCCTATAAGGGTTGGCTTTCCCTGCAGGCATTGAGCGTGGGAGCTGGCGCAGCGCCCCTAGGAGCTGCCCTCGTGCCCATGGCCGCCCCTGCACCAGGGCGCTGCTGCTTCCCCTGCACCCGTGGCCGTAAGGTGGCACATCCCCAGTGTGGAACGTGCCCAGTGATACAGAGGGGTTTCCTCGTGCCAGCTGAGCGATGCTTGAGGGATTCTGTTACACTGGCTCTATTCTCAAGGAGTATTTTTAGGGTCAGGGAAAGCTGACGAATCTTGTCATTGCTGAAAGGCCCTTGCTGTCCTGTCAGGCTCTGTGCTCCTCAGCAAGGGTCAGCACAGAGGAGGGCTTGTTAAGTGTTTCCACAAGTGTTTCCAGTGTCACCCAAACCTTGACTCTGTATCTGTCCAAATCGACTTTATTGAGCAGGAGATATAAAACAAAACGAAAACAAACCCAAGCACCCTATAATGAGTACTCTAGTAGCTCTAAGTGCAGACGTTACAGTTTTGGTGCATTCTGTGATTGATATTCTAGCTTTATGTAATGTGTTCTGGTATCTCTGTTTAGATTTCTCCGTTCTCGAGAACTACAGGTCAGTTTTCATTTTACTACAGATGTTACGTGAGCGCCAGACGGGCAATGTCTCATACATTTCATCTCATCCCAGACTGGATCTTCAGCTTGTAACGTTAACCAGACTTTAACTTTGGTCATAGCTGTTCCGGCTATACAGACCTTTGGGCAGTGTCTGCTTAGGCACTGAAGGTCTCGTTAGAGCCTCATTAGTTCAATGGAAAAATTCCACTTAAGTAGTAGGACATTTTCCGCCATGTCTGAAAGAGCAACTAGAAGTTGCTTGAAGGCTGGGTCTATATGTTTAGTAAGATAGGTTCTAAAAAGCCAAAGTAAATTTAGTGGCTTGCCTGAATATAAAATTGTAATGCTTTAGGAGCACAAGGGAAGTTAAAGCTGTGTAATTGTGCAGTGTGGGTTCACTACCTTTGTGTTCTTAGAGAACAGTTCTTATTGTCATCTTTTACACTGTATTTCAGAGCTATTTTAAAAATTGCCCTTAACTGAAATAATTGCCTGGGCAGCTGTTGAACCTACTTGTGGCCTAGGACAAAGCATGAGGCTGTAGCTGGCAAGGCAGCAGCAGGAAGCGTTTACGGTGACCTGTTTCCCTTCTTCCTGCGCCCTAGACATGACTTTGCTGTTTGAGGAGAGTAACTAGACATATAAAGTGAAAGAGAAAGGGCTTTCACACACAGTAGGCTGTGACTAGAACCCAAGACTTTCCGCTTTCACATGATCTAGGGGAAGGTATGTTTTAGAAAAACCTTTTCTTCTAGATGAATTGTTTGAGTTGATTATTTTTCCCCCTCATAAAATCAAAGGAGAGCATTAAGCAGTCTGTCTCCATTTCCTCTCTCTCAATTGAAGGTTCCTTAAATTTCCAGCATATTGTGAGAACCATGTGTGTGTCTCTAGTTCTGCAGTTCTACAGAAGGCCCATCAGAACAAAATTAAAAAAGATCAAGAAAAGCAAAGCAATGAGTTAGAACCTGTCTTTCTAAGGAAACAGTAAAGATCTGTAACTTTGTTTACATGGAATGAAGTGAGAAACCCTGGTTCCAGTTTGAATGCAGGCAGTCATAAAGATAGCTGAAACTCAGGCGCGCAAGAGTTATGTCTCGCTTAACTTCAGGCAATTCTCATTTCTTCTTCTTTTTTTTTTTTCCAGAACCCATGAAAAGAGAAGGCCATTTGGAAGGGCAGTCAAACGAAGTGGGTGAGTTTATATGTAAAACTGACTAACTTTGGACTTCAAATATTTGCAGATTTGTTAAATGCAGAATTTCTTATTGGTGCCAACAGCCCGACTCCGTTGGTGTTTTAAGTGGAGCTCTGGTATTCTAGTGCATTCTTATACCTCTGCTTCTGTTGCATTGCAAGCTGTGCTAGAGAAGACCTAGGATATTCATTTTGCCCAATCAGCAATTGTAACAATGGACTGCAAACCTGCCGAGCAAGCCAGTTTGCTGGAAAACAGGAATTCCTGCAGCGCAGCACTTGTCACAGACTATCCAAAGAGGGAAAAGATTCAGGAAGGTGAATAAATTGAACGCTGGGTGAATGAGGTCAGGAACAGTCTCCCGGAGGAGAGAACCTTACCCTAAAATACTACTTTGAAAGTAGAAACCAATTTAATGCGCAGATTAACTCTTCTTAGATGAGCAAACTCGTGTGCAATCCTGGATCTTTGCAGATCACAACTGGACACTTCAAAAATCTGTGTATTCTATTTGTTCAAAGAAAAACAAAACTTGCCTTGTTACATCTGTTAATTTTACCATTTCTTTGAGAATGTCTTCAGCATAAATGTATATCTGACTTGAAGCAGTATACTACATTGGGTATATCTCAGGTTATTGACACAATTATTCTGTGAGGCTCAGTATTGCCCTTAATTCATTGCCCATTGCTGTCGTAGCCAGAAGTCACTTGTAATGCACCATTAGGCTACAAACTTCTTGACCAGCTCTATTACATAATACCTAAATTATTCCTGTTTCTGTTCTCATAGATTGCATCCTGAGCATCAGACTAAGACCTTTGTAGTCTGATGCTTATCAAAATCAGACTGATGGGTTCATTATTTAATTATTTTACAACTTCCCAGTGTTTTCCCTTCCCCGTGCATACTAGGCAGTATGATCAAGGTAATGCTGTGATCCAGTAATGCGCATGATGGTGAGCGCATGCGTTAGTTTCAGGAAGAACAAACTACTGTTATCTGCTCTCCTTTACCTTTTCTTGATAGTTTCAATAATACACATAACACGAAGTGTTTGTAAATCAATAATTAAAATGTTTTTGACTTCATCTAAATAAATTTTATATATAAATGATTTTCTTAACCTTAGCCTTTTTTCCCCCCTTGCTTATTCTTATACTGCCACTTTCCTTTCCTAATTGCTTTTTTCCATCAGCTGACCTTTTACAAAAGCTTTTGTTTTTTCAGTTATGAAAGCTCACATAGAATCTTAACCATCGACAGAAAACAAACAGGCCCTTGCAATTGGCCTTCAGTGTTTTCTCTGAAGGCTTGATAACATTTTAACTGTAGTTGTCCTAGCTCAGTCATCTGTGCCAGTCATGTAGATGATGGTAGGTGTCTTGGAACTGAAAAAGTGCGGCCTGCTGTATCAAAAGGCCAGTATTTTTGTAGCCCCCGAAGTGGGACTCTGGTCCAGCGAATACTGAGATAGTTGCAGTCGATAGGGCAGAACACAGAGCAATCCGCAGGTGGAAGCGCAAGTAACGCAAATGTCTTTCGTTGTTGAACAGGTGCTGACGCTCGGTACCAGATCACTCATACCGTCTCTCTCTTGTCCTGTTTTCTTCATCAGAATTCTGTTCTTCAGTAGTCCAAGCTGTGTCTCTTCACCGCCGTTGCTACAGATTAATCATCACAGGCATCTCCTGAGGAAGTTCTGTAATAGTGACAGGGTGGGAGGGAGGGAAAGGAAGGGATGAGTAGCCCTGGGGCCCTTCAGTCCCAGTGGGGAGTTGCGCAAGTGCAGGGCTTGACCTACTGACTCCCAGCTTGCAAAGTGGCAACAGTTTCAGTTTCCCTGTCCTGTTCGGGGGTAGCACACCCAGCTGGAGTCTGAAACACTTCCTAATGTTCTCCGCTGAGTCCCTCTGCCAAGAATTTCTTGGGTTTGTTTGTTGCTCCCTAGTCCTCTTGCAGTCTGGTGCCCTTCCTGGCGCGCTGTCACCTCCTGGTCTCCCCATGGCTGCTGATGTTAGGCTGGACCACCCTGCCTGCTTTGTCTGCTCGAGACAATTGCCAGGGTTCTGCTTTGCTCTCCCTCATCAGTGGCTGCTTTAAAACTGCTGCTTGCCCTCATAAAGAAACTCGCTTTTCAAATGATTAGCAGTGGTGTTTGAGAAATGTGGGACTTCCTCTGTCGTGACTTTTTTTCCCCCTTTCTCTTTTTTTTTTTAATTATTTTCATTTTTTTCTTCAGTTTTTCTCATTTTTCCCTCATTTTTCTTCTCTCCACAAACTCAGCCTTTGTCATTGTCTTTGAGCCACCCATCCCTGTGGTACTTGTGCTTCCCTGCCTTGGAAGCACGTGTGCTTTCCCACTCACTCTTGTGCTCCGCGTTTCTGCATGAAATCCCCTTGGCTCTTCATTTAACATTAAAAGTGTTCCACTTCAATGGGTTCCTTCACTTTCAAACCATTAGTTCCCGGGTGGATCTGCCTATGTCGATGCCGTAGGGTGACTCTTGCCCTTGCAGCTGAAGTTGCCCTGTCCTTGTTGCGTAGACCTGCCGGTTGCGTTGCAAGAGCGGCGGAGACTTGCGTATCCTCTGCTCATCGTTGATCAATGAGCAGATTCGCGTTGGTGGTTCTAAGCTAAGCTTGCTGTCACATACGTACTGGGACAGACAGAACGGAGGTGCCGGAGGTGCGAGCGATCGGAAAGCAGACGTTGAGGATAAACCATTTAACTGTGTGAAGATGCAGCACGCTGTAGGTGAGAGGCTTAGAGTGGGAATGAACCGTGATTCTTTTATTCGTACAATACCTGTGCTCTGTAGTGGAAATCATTGATCTTCGTTTTTTTTTTCTTCTTCCTTTTTTTTTTTTTATTTTAATCCTGTTTATTTCTGTAAGTTGTAGGATGTTCTATCTTCAGTGTTATTGCAA
Organism: Nothura maculosa; assembly: GCA_032353885.1. Taxonomy (NCBI): domain Eukaryota; kingdom Metazoa; phylum Chordata; class Aves; order Tinamiformes; family Tinamidae; genus Nothura; species Nothura maculosa. The sequence goes on from JAUBOD010000966.1 coordinate 542,724, forward strand.
CTTCATATTGTTTTCTCAAAAATAAAAAAATGTTGAGCATCTACACTAAGTTGCTGCAGAGTTTTTCACCAGTTGGGGATACCACTAAAATGGGAACTGGTTTGCTGGGGGAGGCAGGGAGGAGAAGGGGGTAGTGTCCTATGGAGAAATAGTTTTCTATCAGTTGATTAGAACCAAGTGGTGTGTAATTTTAATTTTTTTTTCAGTTTATTGTTACTGATTGCTAGCAAGAGAGCAGATTGGCTTTCACGAGTGTCCTTTTCCATGCGTTGGGCTGATCTGCATTGTTACTACAAGGGCCAAAGTGAAAACAAGGAAGAAAAAGAATCACAGTGCGATTCTGACAGCTCAAAATCTGTTGCAACTTAAAAGGGACTGAGGCTACATATGTAAGTTCTTGTTAGAGGAAACTGCCCTGGCGTGTTAAGTGTCAGGCTTCAGCAAAGGAAGAGTCAAAGGAGGTCTCTGGCTTTCAGATGTTTTGACTATTGCAAACAAGTGGAGCATCTGAAAATGAGACACTGTTAATATTCTGGCCAGATAAGAATATGATGGTAACAGAATATGTTGCACATGAGGTAGCCTCCTACATCTGATAGCTGTAGTCCAGCAAAAGGTTGACCCTTCGAGGTCTGGTGAGGTCCTGCTGGTTTCTGAATGTGGCTTCCACTTTAAGCCTAGGCTGCCGCTATCTCCTCTCAGCTTCCCACGGACTGTTCTGCTTCCTTATGGAACTGTGGTGAGCGCATCAAACGGGCCAGCCTGGAGCTGGGGCTGTGTGAGAGCAGCTGCCCGCGCGCACGGCAGGAGCGGCGCGGTGCAGCCCTGCCAAGTTAGTGCTGTCCAGCGGGATGTTCAATAAGCTGTTAACTGCTCCAGGCCGGAGGGTGGGGGGGAGCTTCCAGGCTGCCTGCATGGCCCCTGTGCCTTGGGGAAGCTGGTGGAGCTGGAAATGGGTCCTGCTGAACACTCCCATGATGAAAGCAAAATTAAAAAGCCTTTTGGAATCTTTGAGGGGAGGGATGGAAGTCAGTGCTAACGGCCTGGGTTTTGTGGAAATGGTGCCAAGTGGAGTTATGTAAATTTTGTTTTTTTTCCCCTTAACAGGGACTGCAACGATTTATAATGCAATATGGCAGGTCTCTTTAAAAACAGTTCATGTGCCTGAAAATTAGGCTAAAAAAGTTTTAAAAACTAGAACTTAGATTGCCCCCTCTGGTCTGAATCTCACCGTTACAAAGTCCAACGTGCATCAGTCCACTCCGATGCAGCACAGTCTGTTTTATGCACGTCGTCTCCTGGGACCAGCACTCCTCTGGTCACTTGTTGAGGTTTTCCTGGGAAATTTGTCAAAAGCAGCTGGCATCTCTGCAGTGTGGCAGTTTCCTGGGCACTCAACTAAATGGCAGCTGAGCTCTGAAAAAAAACATTTACAGTATCTTAAATATTAGTAAACTTTAAATATTTTAAATATTTTAGGAAGTGTTTTTATTTTTGCTAGTTGCTGCTGCTTTCTTTAAAGAGCACTTTCTTCTCCTTAGGTCTAGGTCTGGTATTGCTAATATTACTGTGCTACTATTTCCAAAGCAGCAGGAGAATGTTTACACCTAAACCAAATCTGTTTTATTGATTTTCTTTTTTTTTTTTCAATTGCAAACATTTGTAACCCTAAAATCCATTTCATTTAACTTGGTCACTATGCGGCTAAATTCTTCTTTCAGATTCTGCATGAAGTCTATGACTCTGGTTGTATTTGGAAAAAGCTTTCTGTTTTCTGAACCACATAATAGTATCATTTGACCTTTACCTGCATCAGTGGATGTAGAGAATATCAATTGCAGCTTAAATGACACGGTCCCAATGAGCTGAGGTCAAAAATGTACATTTTTGTTATTACACAGGCTTTATAGTTGCTTTAGACCTTCAGTGCTGTATGAAGGAGGTGATGTGGTCCCAAGTCTCCAGAAATGCCACATGTGGGATAACTTGTGAAGTGTATTGGCACGTGCATCTCAGTGTGCTGTTGCACATGGGTCGTTCTGTGGGCAGCTGGAAGGCCGGCTTGGCAGGTCAGGCTCTGCCTGGAGCTGCAGGACAGTGGTAAGAGGTGTCTCTTAGGTAAGACTCAGCCTTCTCCTACAGGCATCCCAGGAGGATCCCGCAGATGATGAGTGCTGCCCTCCGGGCTGAACTCCATGACAGTCGCATGTAATTCCCGCCTGCATTTGCAAGGAACAGGTACCATTAGCACGGAGTGCCCCTTCCACGTACCTGTCTCCCACAGATGATTCCTGTGGTGCTGAGGGTAAAAGATAACTCTGCTTTTTATTTCCCCACCTTAAAGTCGAAAAATGACGTTTATAAAATGGCAACTAATAGAAGGTTCTTGGGTGTTTGCAGCTGGTGGATTCTTGTCAATGAAGTAAGAGTTCAGCACTGTAAAATCTCTGGCTGCGCTTTTAATTAGAGTGCAGGTGTGAATCTTGCTGCATGGCATGTGACAGGAGATAATGAGACAGGAATTCGAAGCATTTAGTTTCTCAAAGAAAGGAGGAACATATTATTTTCCTTCTTTTCCACTTGTCCTTGCGTTGTCACCAATGTCTCCCAAGCCAGGTAAGTGATCTTGTTATCAGTTGCAGATCACAGGAGAGAAGCCAGTGGCATTAAATAGTAAACAGTCATTCATTTACCTCAGCAATACATCTTCAGGAACACGGGGACATTCCAAAACACATACATTAAATTTGATGATATTAAAAGGCTAAAAATCTGTCCTTTGCTTTCCCACTAGGAAAAGAAGGTTCAACTACAGAGCATAATGTGATACTAACCATTGAAAAAGCTGTGCACAGCATGTCCTTATGGCTGCGTGTACTTTGCAGGCGAATATGAGAGCAGAAAGGGAGCCCTGGGCAGCAGATGGGGGCACTGCTTGTGGTGCTGATCCACCAGGGCACCCCACCAAGGGCGCTTCGTGGTGCCCCCTACAGAGCTGTGGGGCGGAGGGAGGGAGCCTCACAGCTTGGCCTTGTTCTTGCGCCATAAGGCACTTGAATAAAAAAATAATAATGGACACAAAGCACTTTCAGTGTGCTGGAATGCTGAATAGTAACACCATATAAACCACTGCTAGTGTTGTGAGGAGCGAGGAGGTGGTATTTGGTATGTACCATTTTCCAAGACGTGTTTTGTGTTTTAAATCAGTTTTAGGCAAATGAGTAGGAATAAAATTGAATCCTTCATTGATAAAAGACAAGGTAGAGAACCACACAACTTTGTTAGCAAGCATTTAACCTCACTGGAATCTTTCTGTCCGTCTCAGGACACAGAAAGTGGGCTTGGAGTGTGTTACAACACTTGCATTGCTGAGAGCAGTCCAAGTTCCTCCTTTATTCCTCACATACAACAACTCAGCGTATACAATTTCAGCCTGCCCTTTACGTAAGAAGGGAGGGGATCTGATAAGCATGTGCTTTCCCTGTCTCTTGTATTAGAAGGTGTTAAAATGTAGTTGCTCCAGTTGTTCAAAAAATGAAGTTGAGAAGAAAAGCTCGGGTTTCCTGATTCCAGAGTGGTTCACAACAACCAACCTGGTGGTCTGTGAGGTACGTGCTGGGTGATGGTGGTGGCTTTTAGCTGCTCTTGACCCCTGTTCCTGACGTTTCGCTCTGTGGAGCTGCTAGGAGAGGAAATTGTTCAAGCTACTCATCAGCCAGGCAAGAGAGGCTGGCAGAGACATTTCCTCACGAGTGTGAGAAAACTGTGGTGAGCACCACTAAACTTTGTACAAGAAAGGAGGATGTCAACTAATTAAGTAACATTTTACAGTGGTGAAGGCCCGAGAAAGGTAAATGTGCTTATTGCTGTAGCCTGTGTTGCCTTGCGGCTTGTACGAACATTGCGAGTTTGTCATTGCCCTGCATCATGGGTTGTTCTGGATAGCTCTGTGTGTCACTTTGCTTTGCTTAAAGTACAACATTATTTTTTCCATAATGAAGTTAACTTCTGGATCGCTGTTACCATGCCAGTGAAACTCCACCACAGGTTCCCAGTGTGCTTGTTAGTTAAGTGCTTGACAAACAACAAGCAGTGGGTCCTAGAGGGGCTTGTTGTTCATTTCTTCCCTAGCATCCTCACAGTTGCGTGAGGAAAAATGCTATTCCTAAAGGACAGTGATTTCAGGTATCAGTCTGAAGGCTAGAGCTGCACAGACTTCAGTTTACCTGATCCTTCCCTCTTCTTACTGCACTTCCTGAGAGTAGGCAGGATCGGACTCCAAAGCCCGAAATATCCTGCTAGTCGAGTGAGAAAGATCCTCGGAATCTGTGGATGAGAGAGGTGTCTCACGCTTAGATGACCTTCACCCATAAGGTCTCCTGTAAGGTCTTGGGGAAGGTACCCCCACACCCACACGACAAGCAGCACTCTGGAAATGGGAGAATGTTGTGGGACGGCTGTAGATTCCCTGCTTCCCATCCTTGTCTTTGTGGAGACACTTGGCTGTGGAGCCATTGGCAGGAGGAGTCTGCTCACTACCCCTCAGGCCCTCTGGAGGCCTGGGAAGCACAGTCCACACTGCCTAGGGAAGATATTCCTGCTGTTTCCTTGGAAGCCCTTTTTGAGCAGTGAGGGAATTGCAACGTGTCTGGATTTTGTGCATCATGCCGAAGTGCAGTCAGCGCTGTTTTGGCTTGGAAATGAGAAAGTAAAGATGAATTGTCCCCGTCAAATTTTCAAGTGCAGCCTGTAAATACTTTCTCACTACACAATAAAATGCTTTCTTGCTGCAGTATATTCTATTACAGTTTCTACTACAGTCTTTGTGTTAATAATTTCCTATATTTGTCTAGAAGCTTCCAATAAGCATTCACTGATGATGCCCTGAGTGGAAACTGTTTAGACTCCTCTAAGATATGCTGGTGGTTTACTTTCCACGTGGGATACCTTGGTTTTGTTATGCTAGGTTTTTATCTGATTTTACTAGGCACTGTCAAACTATGGACCTCTGAAGTGTTCCTAAATTTAAAGATGAACTAATTAATCTGTATAGTCTCCAAATATTCCATCTTTCTTTCCTGTTCTTTTCTGGATGCAGGTTCTTTTAACATCTCTTAATGCCTCTGCTAGGTAATGGGTAACATGGTTTTCTGTATTGGCTAGTTTATTTTGCTCCTGCTGTAGGTCCTTTGAGACAACATACTTTTACCAGCAATACAAGCTCCTGCTTCTCATGCTGCTAAAAAAAAAAAAAAAAAAAGGAAGAAAAATTTATCCATATGACCTCAGATTATGCCAAAAAAATGTGAATTCATTTTGTTAAAGTGAAGCTCTGCCTATAGCAACTATGTAAAAAGTTATTTTGGATTTTTTTTTGTTTTTTTTCCCCCTCTCAACTGATGGGCCTCTTAAGTTCAGCATCACACCTGAGCACATTTATTTACTTTAAAAAGCATTTCCAATTCAGTGTTCTTGTCCTAAAAGTTATTTTCAACCACTTGTGGCACCATAAAATACTGTTTTTATTTTCAGGAAAAAAAACAGCCGTTTCCATGAAACAAAATAGATCCTGAAAAATACATTGTTGCAGATGCTTTTGCTCCTTTTTAATCCCTGAAAGGAAAATCAATTAATGTAGGAATTATGTTTGCACAAATATTCTACTTGCTTTACTGTGAAGCCGTAGAAGCCCATTGTAAATCGTCCTGCTATAATTAATTACACAAAACTTGATAATAAGGTACGTGTGCTAACAAAGAAGTGAATCTTGGCTTGTCAATTGGTGGAGATAGTCTACAATACTACAAGCATTATTAAATCAGAATTTTTAAGTTGTTTCTCATTTTTGCTTACAGGGTAGCCACATTGATATGGGACTAATTTATGGGACTGTATTTGGAGCACTATTTTTAGTTTCTATTTTGGTGGTCCGGCTTGGAGCCAGACTTCTCTTGTTAGTTTGGAGTTTTTCTGGCACAATATAAAAATGACTCCATTTTATTATTCCTCACATTTTGCAAGATCTCCCCTCAGAACAAGCTTTTCTAAATTAACCAGTACTAGTGCAGTTATTTTTCACATACTGCAAACCACAGTTGAAAAGGGCAATTTAAAAGCTTGATTGCTGCTGTAAATGTGGAGTCTCATCTTTCTTTGCCACGAAGGAAGTCTAATTTCAGGACTGCAGCCACTTCTGCTGTCATTGTTATGGGATCTTAGGCCATGCTCCGACTAGGATCTGGCATTTCAGGATTTAGAAACAAGTGGCTCACTTTTCCCAAGTTTTTACATGCCTTTTAGAAAGCATGTAAACCCAAGCATCCACTGTTGGACCAATGTAGATAATTGGAGGGAGGACAGAAAAACAGATGAGAGCCAGTTTTGCAAGGCCTAGTGTCTTCTGATTGCTCTCTGGGTGCCTGTCAGATCCCAGGAAAATTTCCCACCACCAGAAAACTATTTATCAAGTTTTAAAACAGGATGCATCTTCACATGCACAGAACTGGTATCCACTAAGCCTCAATATAAACTTTGCTCTTCTGGGCAATAAAAGTCCTCCCAAGGCACTAACAGATTTACATTTATTGCTTTTAGATCTCCCAGCAGACTACAGAGAAAATAACAAATGAGTGCTTTAGTTTTTGCAAAGTTTGAGTAGATGGTATGTTTTCATAACACAGAAATTATTACACAGATTGTCCTGGCTGGAGAAATGATTTTCAACATATTGCAGAGTTTTAAGGAGGGAGAAATCATTTCGAGAACAACATGTGTCCTGGGAAAAGATGGGAAGAGATAAACAGAATAAATAAACATTTGGAATGGAAATGGTGAGTTAGAGCATCCCAAAGTGGGAAGTGGGACTAAAGTGTGAATCTTTGCCTGCATATGCATGTGTATTACACCCTAAATCATGGGCAAGTATGTATAATATCTGTCCAGTTTTTCCATCATCTGGCTGTTTGGTCATATTCTACCAGTCTTTCTATTTTCAGTCTAAGGAGGAAGTATAAAGTAGGAAGTCCTGGCCAGCTAATAGCTGATAATATCGCGAAATGCTTGAAATGGTTAATTTGATGGACTGTTATTTCTGACCCTTTTCTTCCCTTTAAACTTGATTCTCATTTCGCTCTGGAGTTGAATACTCGGTGTGCTAGCCTCGCTGGCTGATTTTAACCATGTGCCCCCAGCAGCAGCTGCGACTTCGCGTAGGAAAACAGGCCTGCGGAATTGGGAGTTGGAGCGGGAGAGGGCCCCTGGGAAAGGGCCTGTGCGCTGCCCACGGGTCGGCTGAGGATCTCACCCGTGCGGCAGGACGTGCGGCCTGCGTGACTCAGCAGAGCTGGCCCCGCGCGCTGCTGCTTGGCCTCTTTCCGCCCTCAGAGACAGACCTGCCCAAAGCAAGAGGCCACAGTTAGTGCGTGCGCTGCTGAAAACATGCCTTTGGCACGAGGACTCGACCTACAAACCAGCGTGACTGAGAGGAGTCCCCAGGAGGAGATCAGCGCTTTGCCATGACCCATGTTGGCCTTCCTCTCAGCTGAGCCCGCCAAATCCCTAGAGGAGCAGCACCAAGAAGACCTTGGATACATTTCCAAGCTATGCCAGGGAGTCCTGATGCAGCAGGGGAGTTGTGGCATCCATCGAGAACCGCATGAGCTTTCCATCTGCTTCCACACGCGGAGGGCTGCATCTTAGCAGGCCATGGGAAGGGACGTGTGTGTGGACAGCAGCTTGCAGGGTGGCTGCAGCTCTGGTATCCGAGCCCCAAACTGATCTGTGAACTCTTTGAGCAAACCAGAAGATTAAAGGAAATGTTTTCTGCCTGCTTGAGCTGATTTTTTGTTCTCTCTCTCAATAGGTATATTTCAAATTAAACAAAACAGTTTTAGACTAAGTTGGAGGGATTTAATTAACCTACTCATACTTCTTGCTGGTAAGGAGGAGAGGCCATCTGAGAAGGCAGCTTTCAAGGACACTCTGAGCTCTTTGTCAGTACTGGCCTACAATACAAAATTATTTATTAAACCTGAAGATCTTTTTTCTGTGTTGTCTGTTCCTTACATCTAGGCCCTGTACAGTTTGGTTCTTCCTTCCTCCGCTGTTTAGTGACACCTTGATTTTTAAAAATTGCTTTTACACGGTCTCAGGTTGGCTCTGTCTAAATGAAACAGCCATGAACTTTCTTTCTGCAGCCTCAGTCCTTTCATCAGGCACTCTCTTTCCTATGGGAAACTTCTCCCACGGGAACCTGCACTCTCTTCTTTTGTGACGTGGGCAGGTCTCACGTGGGGCGCCTGTTGCCAGAGCATGAGTGCAACTGGGAGGAGGAGCGTGTGGAAAGGTGAGGTAATGCAGAAACAAGATACGAAATGGCCCGGCCTCCGTGACCATCTCGATAAGGAGGCCTCACTCGGCCTGGCAGTGCCCACCTTTGGGGAGACAGTGTAGGGGAGGCATAGCTCAAGAATCAAAATACACTTCTGAATAGGCCTTAGATGCAGCTTAGGGAGAGGTTTTTGTTTTTTTTTCTTCATGGATCCTTCGTTTATCCTTTATTGTGGATATGAGTTGGGAACAGGATCACTGTCAAGAGAACTACCTTCAGATTTGCTACCAGGAAAAAAAAATCAGCAGATTGAGCTAACATATCACTGTAATTAAGCCAAGTGAAAACTAAAACCAGATCCAAACACTCCCATACTTTGAAGCCTTTGAAATCCAAAACTACGTCTCAGTTTTGTAGCTTAAGCAGATACCCCTGAGATGCATTAGCCCTAGAGGCATTAGCTGCCCGCCTTAAGCCAAGGTCTTCCTCAAGCCAAGGGCTGTTCTCATAACAGGTATCATATCCCATCACAGGCTACATCCACCTTCTTCCCAGGGATAATACAAGAATAGATGAATAACCACACTGATTGTTTCTTTCTTTAGAAACTATAATTCTTTAAAAAATATTACAGATGTACCAGTGTAAAACTCATGTAAAATATGGTTTTGTTAAATATAAGAGGTTTCTTTTATAATGGCTAATGTACTATGTTCTACCTATGGGAAACTCACTTTTACAATATTTTGCAGGAGGAGATGAAGTTAAAGCTGTTCTCTTAAGAAATAAAGTATTCTTTTAAAACTGCTAAAGTCCTCCAGTCTTTTCTGATATGGAGGAGAAGGGGCAGCAAAGCAGATGAGATCCTTCCTTGATCCAAAATCTCCTGGCTTCAGGGGGAGTTTTGTTGATTTTGGATTAGGAGCTCCTTTAAAAGCCATATTAGTCATGGTAACAAATACAAAACGTGTGTTATTGGATCACCTGGCAGTACAAATATTGAAGCTATCAGATGTGAGCAGCATTGCATTATGTTGAGTGGAAAATACGGCATATATGCTGTTTTCATGCCACGGGCTGCAGGACAAGGCATATCTTATCCAAAATAAAGCAAGGCAAGTTAGACAGTCTGTGCAACCCTAGGACAAGACATTCCTCCTGCCTACGTCTTCTGACCCAGTCGGAACCAGCAGAGTGACTTTGTTTAGCACTTTGCAATCTGTAAATGACTTTAAATCATTTACATGACTATATGACTGTACATCTACATGACTGTAGATGACTAAGTCCTCTTTTCAGACCACAACCTAAGCATGGAATAAAGCAAGCTATTTCTTACAAATTTTCAATCCTACAAGCACAACCATGGAGCGGAGGTCTCCACTGTGACCATATGCATGGTCAGAGAAATGCTCTGTGTGCCCGGGTTTAAGTCATTAGCTAAGAAGCTGCACAAAAGGGACATTAATCAATTACTTAAGTTGGGCAATAAAACTGGGAATGTTTAGCTAATATCCTTGAAAATATTCCTGGCCAGAAGGAAATCTTTCTGCCCTCAGCTGGAAATATTAAAAAAGATGAGGTTTTCTGGATGTTGGTATCCAAACACTAGGGCTATTAACAAGCTTGTGCAAGCTCTCCAGCACAGCTTCTCAAGAGGTTCGTGGAACAGGAGGTCCAGGGGTTCAAAGTGAGACAAGAGGTGGATTTTGTATCTGAAAATATGAAAAGGGCACATCCTAGGAGAGGATTCCGCTGCTGTCCCGCTAGGAATCACCGTTCATTCCCTCACATGGCTCTTTTAATGTAAGCCAAATGGCAGGGAGAATGTTGGTATAAACCTCCCCCAACATTCACACAAGGAATCATCTACCTGAAAAATGCTGTCTTCTTTATTACAGCATCAGGTGTAAAGAGACAGATGGAATTACTGGGAATATTATTACATGCTTACAGGACACCTGAAGCAACATAGAATGGTGCTGGGGCAAGGGTGAATTTTGTTGTAAATGGTAGTTTTGGTTGTATTCAGCTCTGTAAATTAACGAGGGCTAATCAATGTGTTATAGCCAGTTTGGTTACTTTCCTATCATTTGATACCACAACGAAAGGAAATGTACAGCAGTGATTCAACCACAGCAAGTCTCCCTGCAAATCAGGTATTTAAATCTGTTTTCATAGAAAAGGAATCCTGCAGAAGAGAGGAGGCTTATTTTCACAGAGGGTAGAAAAAGCAATTATCTGTCTCCGGAGAGGCTTTAAGATGTAGGTAATAAACAATTAGCAAGTAAATTGTAAGGTGATCATCTGCTTAGTGTTGTGCCTTTACCTTTAAATCCTCCGTGTGAAATCAACTCGAGGGGGAAAAAATATCACCTCACTCATGTAAACTGAGCCAGGGCAGAGGATGCCAAGTTCTAGCAAAGACAAAGTTATTTTTGTGTTTGTTATCACGTTCATGTAAACAGTATCTGGATCGTACTGTAATGAGGGAAACTAACCACTGTACCAAAAAATATTTTTTTTTTAAAAAACACACCACAACAGAGAAGCCTTTTAGAAAGGAGAAAGCCACCCATGTTTTTCACCTCTCATTCCTGCACTATCTGCCCAACCTGCGCTGTGAAACTGCTGCAGAAGGAGCTGCTGCCGAATGTATTCCATCACTGGCCCATCCGGCGGGAAGGCCGGGCACGGCCGCCTTTCCCAAGGAGTGTCTGTCTGCAGGAGGGGCACCTGCCTGTCCCTGCACCCTCCTTGCTCTCAGATTGGGCTCGTCCCAGCACAATTGGCCCAGGGGACCAAGGGCTGCTCCTTGGGATCACGCTCGGCTACGCGTCACTGCCAGCTCTCACCGTGTCACCGACACAGGGAGCGAAGCCCCAGTTTGCCCCAATGCTCCTTTGGCCCCACGCGCTGTCACCAACAGGCTGCCAGAATCCAAAGCTCCCCGGCTCATCCATGAGCAGATGGGGGGGTTTAGGCTTCATCTTCAGGAAACGGTTGCAAAATTAAGCTATAATAAATCACAGCCTCTTTTTCTTGCATTGCAAATGTATATTTTTTTTAAATGTTTGTGACTAGGTTTGAGTAAAATTTATCACTAGAATGTGGGAGATGACTGTAAAATAATCAGGTGAAGCATTTTCCTCACCTCCAACTAGCCTTTAGAGCAGGGTATTATAGTACTGCAAAGTTCAGACTGGATTGTTTATTCACTGAAATATGGTCAGAGTCTAATAGTATATCTGTTCATTTCTCAGCCCTTAAATAACCTGCTTTTGCCCATCTGCTGGTTTCGCTGGAACCTAAGCAGGAAAATGTCTTCAGTCTTCATTTTTAAATGTACGCTCTCTATATAGAATATGCACTGTGTAATATATCATGGTTCTGCAGATGTTTGCATACCTTCTCTTCAATAGCTATTTTGAAAGTTTCTCAAGAAGTTGTTTTTGATCCATGGTATTCCTGGCTGCATACAAGATAGAAATCTCTGCTGCTTTCAGTGGGCAAAGCTATTCTGCTTAACAGCTTGGTAGTATACATGATCCAAAGGAGTTTGGACACTATGCTAACTGACAGATATAAACAATTGGCTTCAATAAATAAATTAAGTAGAAATATAAAAACAACAGTGTCATGCAACGTGATTTAGTTTGCACAGGATTCCAAGTGCAAAATGTTATCCTTTCAATGCCAAATACAGTATTAATATGGGATGGGAACAAGCTGCTTATTTCTACTAACATCACTAGAATCCCAACGTCTGTCAAAATTTCCAATGCAAGAATTAGGCTGGAGAAGGGAAGATACCATCAAAGATTTTCATATTCTCTTCATACACGGTTCCCGTCTTTGATGAGTTTAATTCTGGTCTTGGGTTCCCCCAAATGTCTCAGGAGGTCTGTTTTTTCTCTTTTCCCACTATCAGTTTTCCCTCTGTCAGCATTTGTTAAATAGAGCTTTGTTGCAGGAGTAAACTCTTCGTGGCTGATTTAATCAGGATGTTAACTTGACCCTTTAATCCTGGTGAATTGCTTTTACTGTAAATTAATTAAACTGCATTTTATGCAAGCCCAGGGAAGTCCAGATCAATATACCCTGATGCTGTCCAAGCACAGGGTATCCATTAACAATAGTCCATTGGATTTTCCCTAATGACCAAATCTTCATCAGCAAGAACCAAACTGAATTGCTTCTATAAATGTGATCCACTAAAAAGTTTCCCATGCTGCCTTTGATCATGCACTTATCCTTCAAAATGTACATTTCTAACCAGGCAGTTCCTTCTACAGATCTTGATATACTCCTCCTGGACCTGGGGAGGAGCAACCCCAGGCATCAGTACTGATTAGGGGTTGACCTGCTGGAAAGCAGCTCCACAGAGAGGGACCTGGGAGTCCTGGTTGACACCAAGTTAACCATG
>JAUBOD010000966.1:596481-607534 GCA_032353885.1 Nothura maculosa
CCCGCCTGGATGCCGCCCTGTGCCACCTGCTCTAGGTGTGCCCGCCGGAGCGGGAAGGTTGGACTAGATGATCTCTATAGGTCCCTTCCAACCTTGTAGATTCTATGATTCTATGATTGTATAGGTATTTATGTTTTGGTATCATTTTCTCCTTCCATTTATCATTATTATATTTATGACCTTATATTTATATACTCGCTGTATTTCAGAAAACACACCAGTGGGAAAAGGAAGCTAGAAACCTATTTCACCATTAACTAAGGATATTTTTCTGATTTTGAGGGGGAGAGAGGTGGTTTGTGTCTACATTTCATCATCTCTGCTTGATTCTCTAATGTACTTCCAAAACCTGTGCTCCATATTTGAATTCTTGACTAATCAAGAAATTTGTACCTTATTTTGGTGGAATTATGGATTTATTTGCTTTTTAATTATTACAAGGACAGATAGAAATTTTCTTGTATTCATGCTAAGCAAAAAAAAAAAACCCAAAAAACCCAAAAAACAAAAAACACCTCCTCCAAAAAACAAACCCACTTAATTTGAAGCAGCAGTCAGTGTGCATATTTTGGCAGCTCCCTGCTTTTGCATAGTGACAGTACAGCTGCACAGATCAATTGCACCTGGGGCTGGGCCCACCACCCGCTCCATCTCTAGCTCATCCCACAGTGGGGAGGAGCTGGGCAAAAAACCCGAGTCCTTCAGCACGAGTGCTCCAGAGGCTGCCACTGCTGATAGGGTTTATAGAAGTGATGGCGTGAAAGTGGAAAATTTACAGCAAATTCTCAGCAGTGGCAGTTGCGGGAGCTTATTTCTGCCTTTAGAGCACAATGGGAGCTGACAAACCTCAGCTGTCAAAATGCAGCAGGGCAGGGAGATGGGAGCGACTCTCTCAGTGGCTTTATAAAAGCAAAGACTCAGCAAATGCAAACTCAATTCTGCAGGGCAAGTAGCGTAGACAGCAAGTTGTGCTGACTGCCTTCTCCCAGCAAAAGCAATGGAATATGGATCAGGAACTGTGGTTAGAAATCTTAAATGTGAAAAGTTAATTAGCAATGAGCATTTTACACCTTGTATCACAACAACCTGCCAGCAGATTTCCTCCTACTCACAGAGTAGATGAATAAGTGACTCCTTACAGTTGCCAAACAGATTTGTGACCATGACTCGTTACTAATATTATCTTTGTTTTCTACATTCTTGGACCCAATTTTAGCTTGTCTGCCTGCTATCAAAAAACTGGGCCAGATGAGTGACTCCCAGGAACCTCCTCACAGATGCTCTCAAATGATACACGATCAGCCCTAGGGCTGATGTGGGTCAACAAGTCAGCTTTAGTCTATCAAAAGTGAGTATATCACATTCCTAAGTCTTGTATAAGCAGATGAGGGGGAGAAAAGAATTTTGAGAAATTAAAGAACTTGCCAGAAATGAAGACTGTGCTCCTGTCACTCGTAATGCAGGCAAGGACCCCTGAGAACGAGACATAAAACAACTCTAGTCATAATTATGCCAGCAAGGTGGATATGTCATGGGATATACTAGTTGCTGTGAGCAGACACAGCAAACCAAAAGTAATGAAGGCCGCAGGAAAACAAGGGATATGATTAGACTTTGGATATTTAGGGCTGGAGAAACAGTAGAGGAAAAAAATATAACTAAGTTTCATCCAGTACAAATAAATAATTCCATTCATAAAAGACAAGTCTTTTATTTCAAGCTGTGTAGGTTGTCAGTGATATGTTAAGTAACAGTAAGAAAAACAAAAGCAAAAAAAACAAAGAATAATTCCTAATTTCTGAAAATGACAAAACTATCTTTCATATTTTACCGTTAATGGAAGACAAGAAAATGGCACTTCACATGGTAAAATATTTCACTGTAGCCATTTTCAATTTTCTCTAATTAAGAGACTTGACCTGGCTCATTTATCGGGAGTGATAACTACCTCTCTTATGGACAGCAGTCCTGAATAAAGGATATCAGCTTGGAAGTCTAAGAACAGAGCCTTCCAATATATCAGTATCTATGTTTACGAGTGTACCCTGAAACCATCTACAAAAAAGTGGAGAAATTAAGATAATTGCTACGTTAAGTGCAGCTTCAGATGACCATAGCAGCTCCTATCTGAGCTGCATTTTGTTGTTGTGGCCTTCTTTAGTTAAAAATTTAAAATGTGAGTTGCACTGACACTCTAATGCAGTAGCTTCATCATAGCAGGAGTGAGGCCTGCAGGGTGAGCACAACAGTAAATCTTCAATTTAGATAAATGAATTACTTACAACAATTCCTACAACAATAGTATTGTCCGAGAATGATAGCAAACACTTATGAAACAATTTTTATGAAATATATGAATCATCTGTCTTCTGGGAAACCTGTTGTAACTTCCTTCTCCTGATTTTGGGTTAATAAAGCAATTTTACTTCTATTTCTTAGCCAGCTCTGGAGAGAAAAGTATTAGCAAAAGCCAGGGTTTAACAATCACATTCTTGAGCAGGAAATATGTGGGTTTCAAAAGGGTACAAATAGACTGGAAGCACCCAGGGTTATGGAATAAAGAATGGAGGTGTTTTCTTCAAAATGTGCAAGCCTCCTTTGGAGCTGTGCTGTGGAGCAGGATGCCCATGGAGACTGGCCCCTAGTCTGACCTGCTAAGTGTGCCAAGGCTTACTGCCTCTCTGCAGGTTATTTGGGACCATTGGCTTCCTAGCGGTAGATGTGACAGAGATCAGTCACACAGCTTTCATTCTTCTCCTCTGGAAAGATCCTTGGGCCACATTCGGACTGTCAGTGGGGATGTATTTCTGGATGTGATGCTTGCTTGCTATATAGCATTCTGGACAGAACAAGTAAATGCAGATTGCTACAGTTCTTTTAACAATTGATTTTATCTGGAAATAAGATTAGGACTGCCACTATAATATGTTATACCAGTCAATACTTGCCCTGTGAGTTCTCTGTGGAAAACCACTCAGGCTTATCTGGGGATGTCCTTTGGTCAGCTATCACAGAGTCCAATGTGCTTTGACCATATGGTTTGATTGACATTAGTGAAAGATTTGGGTGTGTGCATTTTTTGCTCATGTTTGCAAATGATCCATATGATCATTTCTAGATTCAATACTATATTTAAAAACAGTGGCTTCTTGTTTTCCAGAAATATTTTAAAAACTTGTGCTGCATTTTCCTATTCAGACCAGCATTTTCTAATGACAAGGGCTTTGTTCAGATTGGATGATGGAAATTTATAAATTCTTTTATTTTCTGACTTCTCATGCACTAATGTAATGGTAGGTAAAGTAAAAGAAGTGTTGGCAATGCACAAGAAAAAGTAGAGTTTAGATCTCTGCAATCTTTTCCCTTAAGAAAAAAATGAATAAATTTGAAGAGTACTGGAACAAAATATAAGTGTGGACAGGAAAGAATTGATAGTGCCTTCTGAGTTGTAATGTTTTCTAGACTAAATTGATTCAGTTTTCACAAAATTATGAATGTAATTTTGACATAATTCTGGTTGTGAACCAGAAAGCCTGTGAAGTCAGTGGAGACAACTCCTGTTGTTCCAGTGGATTGTGTGTTAGGGGCTCTGTGGAGATTCAGATTAGCTTGACTGCACTTGGAAAATAGCATCTCACATTCAAATCCCATTTCATCTTTCTAATGTCTATCATCCCTCATCCTTTCCTAGATCTCATTACCTATCCAAGAAGCAAAATAACAAGAATTGCAAATAAGTCTGTTTCATTCTGCTTCATTTTTGATGTTTGGAAAAGACAGGGATGACTTAAAAGTTAGCTATGAAAGCCCGGGATTGAATGTAACTATGTTTCTCTGATCTCCAGGTAGATTAATATGAGAAAATTACTTTTGGTTAAACACTTATTTTGTGACCTTTGTTATTGTCTCAAAGCATGTGTTTAAGACAGTCTCTCATATTCCATTGCTTTTTTGGAGAAGATTTCACTTGACTTTTTAGGGAGATTCAGTGGTTCTAAGATCAGTGCTCAATTCCCTCATTCTGTCAAGACTGAGGAATTATCTTTTTCCTGCCCCAGTCACAGATGTGCACATCTTAGTGCAAAATCTGAAAATGCCGAAGTCCGTAAGGGCTGTTAAATCTGGGAGCAGAATAGTATGTGTACGTGGTATACAGCTCTGGTATGGGGAGGCTGGGGAAATATGTAACCTCCTGTCAGGGGCAGGATTTATTGTAAGAAAAGAGAGGAGAGACAAGGTAATAAGAGAGCTGTTAATTTGATGTTTATACTGATGAATAAAGAAGACTATGAGCTATTGTCAAAGTTAATAATTAGAGCATTCTGCTTACCGCTTCAGTGCTTTCTGGATTTCCTTAAACTGAATTTCAGTTAATTTTCTTGTAAATAATACCTTTTTTAAACAAATGCTCAAAACTTCCAAGTGAGAGAGCACTATTCATCAGAGATGTCCAATGGATGCTGATGCTTACAGTGTTTGGTACTTGAGATGGATGTGTGTGTTGACTTTAAAGCTGATCTTTTTTTGACTCAGTAACAGATGCTGCTATCTTTTGAGGATTTCTTTAGATATTTTGGATCTACTGATCTATTAGAGGCAAAATCCTTGGCCTAAGTGGTTGGCAGAATTGCCTTAGTAGGAATATGGCAGAAAGGGACCTGGTGAGCTTAAAGAAAGCATCAGATTCCATCAGTTGAATCATTTCACCAAGAAAAACTAATAGCCCACCTCCTGACAGCTAGGTACTAAAAATAAACTATTCAGAATTGTTTATTAAAATGCAGTCATGAAGTTTAGACTTCTATACCTCCACACTAATAATCAAGATATTTAGTAAATCAACAGCCTCCAACTTACAAGCACTTGCTAAAGAATATGAAATTCTTTTTGCAGAGCTGTGAAAGATTGTCCAAAACACTGAGTGCATCTAGAGAACAACAGAACGTGGCCATTTCTACCAGCATTTCATTTGCATAGGCAGTTTAGAATTAGTCAACGTTTTGAAAATCTTTTTCTGTATTATACCATAGTGAAAATTTTAAGTTCTTTTTTTAAAGGCACGTGACATAATTTGCAGTGTGCTTTAGAGACAAATTAATTCAGCAGAGCAATATTATGCCTTCTTCAGAAGTGTCTTGGTAGACCTTGAGTACAAATGAAGCTCTGGAGAGCCACAAATATGCACAGAGTCAGCTGGCAGGGACATGCTGAGCAGCATGGCATACCCCAGACCAAATCTGTCACCTTAGGTATCACAAAGACAGCAGCAAAGCCTGGAGCAGCATTAGCTAAGAGCAGGGAGAAGAGTCGGCAGGGCAGGGAGCCAATTCCCTGCACCCCTCCAACATGCAGCTGCAGAGCCCAAGGGCTTTTGCCTTGTGTGATGAGGATGGCAGCTCCCCGTCAGGCTCCTCACTGAGCTCCCATTTGGACAAGTGCCTGGCTGCAGGACCGTGGAAAATGCCCACGGAGGGACCTTCTGACATGAATGTTTCACCAGCCTTCAGCCACGTGCCACTGCTGTGGGCGCTCTGCTGTACATATGGCAGAGGACAAGGGCCCCCCAGCTACAGCAAGCAGGGGGCTGTTGGGCCAACGCTGTGTGTGTGCAGGAGAGAGCTTTCTGCTACCAAGCTCCAGAGCTTCCACAAAGCTTCTGTCCAGCTTGCAAGGGAAGGATTTGAATTCAGAAGAGCTGAGGTTTCAGCCTAAGTTTGTGCCTTAAACACTACAGGAGATAAATGAAAGCTCAGAAGGACCTATGGGTGTCAATTTCCTCTTTGTCTTCCTCCATACATGTTCTTGGTGTTAATTCATTTGCACTGAATAGTAACTGTGGTTTTCATGCTACTGATGTGCAGATGCATCTCTCTGCTCTTCACATCTTTGTTTCAGTCTGAACTAAAATTCTATTCTTTGTCCTTATTATCACCCCATAGATGTCCACCCTTCAACTAAAGCTAGTATGCCAGGTGAGAGTTGGTATTATTATCCATTATTTCTCTTTTATTATTATGTGCAGTGGCTGTGTGCAGTTTGGCTGTACCTGAGCTAGTCACGCTGGGCTCCATTGCAGTAGCTGAATATAAAGATGTAAGTTAAGATGTGATTCGTCTTCAGTATAAGATGAATAGTCAGATAAACGGGTCAGATGTAGGACTCTATATAGAAATGGACCATATATCTAAATTTGCATTTCAAAATCTAAAGTTAGAATGAGATGAAACTTATTCTCGAAGTGCAGTGACCACTTGTTATCTGCTACTGTGCCATGTGTATTACCACTTCTCTCTTCCCAGTTTTTTCTCCCAGACAGTTATTTCCTCCTCTATCTTATTTTCTATTCACCACAGAGCAGAGAAACTTGCATTCTTCGCCCTAAGCCAAATGCCCTGGGATTCTGACCTCTAAGCTTCCTGGACACAAATTACAGGAAGAAGCCTCATTAAAAACATCTTGTTCAGGAAGATATTTTATCACATTTGTAAAACAGTGTTTTTCTTCCACTGAAGTCGATGTTATGTAGGTACACGTTTAGTCTTACATGTACTTTTTCACTCGGTCACAGATTATATCTTAGTTCCCTGAAACGGTCGCTTTCACACTACATCTCAGACCTAGGAAAGGGGGAGCTGCTTCTACCTGTTCCAATCAGACGTGTCTGACTGCTATCGACGTTTCCTTGGCACTTCATCACCACAGCGTGATTGCCACAATCATGCCTTGCACTTCTATTGCACTTCACTCCTTTTGAGCATCTCAGCATGTTTTACAAACAGTACCAGATTCAGTGAGAAGTTAGGCATCTTGTAGCTGATTGATTAGCTGTCTGCTTAATAAAGTCTATCCTTTATATAAAATCTTGGCATCACATTAAAGCTCAAGTCTGATCTGGAAACACATTTTGATTTCTTTCCTTTATGCAGCTGACAGTAACTGTTACTGTTGAGTTTTGAAAGTGGAGTTATTTATTTAGAGTCTTTATGCTTCACATTCAGTGCTCGGGTTTGCAATTGTCCACTCAAAGTGGTACCAGTTATCACTGGGCTCAATAGAGATAAGCCAAAAGTAAAGGTTCAGCCTATGTCTCTCTTACAACAGAGGGTACAGAGAAGTAGCAAGGTCTTTAATGTAGCAATAAGCTAAATTTTTTCCATTGGCTATTATTAAATAACTTTCATTTTTAAGCAGCTGCAGATCTTATTGATTGTGTTGTTCCTAAGATTTGATGAGATCTTACAGCCCAATTAAATAGCGTTCTCCAGCAATCTCACTCAGAATTTTTATGCAAAACTATTACACATTGTATGAGAACAAGCTGTGTTATTAGCTTTTTTCAAACTGTCAAAACATTTAGCAATTCTATCCAGGCTGGTGCTTTATGTTTCTTGTTCACAGAAAGAAAATATCACGTGTCCAGGGGAAACAGAAATGCAAACTGTTTGAACAGAAGGCCACTTTTTTCACCTGCAAGGTGGTGGACAGCAGAACTAGAGAACCAGTGTGTTTGAGGAGAGGTACTTAATTTTAAATGTAACCCTTGTATGGTTATCTAGAGTGAAATATATCTACTTTTAATATTCTTTCCTGTGCTATTTGAAGAACAGCTGTGTAGAGCAGCAGATAAACTGATCAGGAAATTGTGGATGGAACATTTTTATTATCCATCCAGGTTATTATCACTGCCAGATGAATCGTGTTTTGAGGTTTGCTCAACACTTCAGTACAATTTCTCGACAATTCACACATGTACATGACATAAAAAGAGAAAAAGCTGCTTTATAAATGTTCCTCACTTATAGGTTTCCGAAAAAGCTGTTTTCATAAGGAAAGGATAAAAATCAATATAATTAAAGGAAAAAGTACAACTATCATACAACTAATCTTTGAAAAAAGTAATCATTTATTTTTTACTTTAGACCAAAAGAAAAATAGAGCTTTTGATAGATTAATTAGAAGCTGAAATGTGTTTATTATCTCCTTTTTTATATCTCTTCACTTTTTGTAGATCACACATGATCTGTCCCTCTCATCTCTTAGATCATTTCCTCATGTACTGACAAAAAGTGCTTTAAAGAGCTCGCAATGTTTGATGAAACACCCATAAAACACTTTGTTTAGGAATTTCACTCCAAATATATCTCTTCAGTTTGGAAGAGTAGAAGGCTAGAGGAGAAAGGAGTCACTGTCACTCACCAGATTCTGCCCACCTGCCTGCTGCCTGATTCATACTTCTACTGAGAAGAGAAATATAATACTGCAAGTGAACAAAGGGAGTCATATTTGTCCTTGGTAAGCATACATTTATGAAAACACTAATTTTAATGCTTAGGTATTAATCTCCTCTCTCCTCATTTAAAGTAAGCCTTGTGTACATGACAGAATTATTGTCTCAGCCGCAAAACATGGCATTGTATGAATAGTGAGTGCCTGATAGACACTGACCACTTTTGAAGAGGATGTCACATTTATGACTGACTTTAGGAAAAATACACAAAATGCAGTCTGTTAATGGACCCTGCAGTGTTGTCTCACCTACTGCTTTCTTGTCACTACCCAGCACAGACTGCTTGCTGGGCCGTGTCTCAGGTATATAAGGAAGCCCTTGCTAAGAGCTCATTGATTTCCAAAGTATGCAAGATTACAAGTTCAGCAATCTTTCAATAGCTGATTGAGCTGGTGTTTCTAGAAGTGTGCTGTGTCCGGTCTGGCAGCACTGTACCATGGGGTACAGTGGAGACAGAGGAAGGCTGCGTGTGGGGACACTGAGCTGGTGGGACTGTGTTCATACCAACTGCAGCTCCTGTGCTTACAAATATTCTCCTTCCACTTCACCTTCAGGCGAGTCAGAGGCACATCATTTGGTCTTTTTTATGGGGAGAAAGGGGAAGGGGCTTAGAAAACACTGGATTTGCCTATGCAATTGTTCCTCTCCAACAGTACGACCCTCTCATTGATTCAGCTACTACCACCTTGAAGAATGGTTGTACCTAGTGAGGAAAGTAGAAATGATGCAAATGATGTTGCTCTTCCCTCCATCCTGTGGCCTTCCAGAAGGGCAGCAGCCCATGGAGACACAAGGAGGCAATGGCAGCGTTGCAATGCAACATGGTGCTGGCGGTCCCTGGAGCCACAGAGCACCTTAGGCCATGGATTTCACTGCCGGCCATGTTGACCATCGAGCACATTTGCTGACAGTGCCCACCCTGAATTCAAGTCTGACACGTTTATGCCTGATGTGCAGTTATTTTAATGACAGTTGTTTTTTTAAATGGTAAAACAGTCAATTAGAAGTTGTTTCCTCCTCCAGTGCTTGCAAGAGTCAAAATATAGGAAGGATTAAAAAGCACTAATGAGACTTGATTTAATTTCACTCTTGTTGTTCATTGAAATAAAGAAGAGTTCAGCTTCTCTCATGCTGTATGTAAAATTTGTGGGGAATGGAAGGGATATTAATAATAAAATCGGTAATGTTAGTAATTTGTAGCTTGCATCTTTGCTCTTCTAAGTTAAGTTTCTACTATCAGAGATAATAGGAACAGAGAAAACATTTTAAGAGACAGAATTGTTTTGCTTTTACGAAAGTATATTTTGATGTTGGAAGGCAAGTCATGTAAGCAATCAAAAATGGAGGTAATTTTCTGATAAAATGGAAAAAATCAATTCTGTGCATAGGATGGTGACTTGCTATTTGTTCTTTGACTTTGGACAATTTATTGCATTTCTCTCAATCTCATTTTTCTTTCTCCCTTCCTTCTATGTGAATTACATGTTTTTGTAGTTACTAACGAGCTCTCACATTGTACAGCGGGCAGGTTAGGGGAATCTCAATTCCAGCATTACAGCTCAAACATTAAATGAAAAAAAAACAGTAAACATGAACTAGTCTTCTCCTTTCCAATAATGACTGGAATAAAAAGATGAGAATCATGACCCCGAGTGTGATAGGAACTGCTAGTGACTTCTCTGAATATGTCTTAGCATTTGCTATTGTGTTAGTGAAACTGTTTCTTTTAGTAAATATACAGACTTACAGTCAGCAAACACCAGAGGAAAAAGTGATATTAAAAGGAGCCTATCAACCAGAGTGACTAGTACAGTTCTCAGAGTACCTGTAGGAGGCATTATGTGTCTAAGAATACCTAACTGCACAACACTCTGCTGTTTTTGTCCTCCAGAAATGTCATGAGTTCCGTCTACAAATTATGGATTATAGTTTTGCTGGCTTCTCAGTGAACATCAAGACTCACTCTGAGCACTAGCATGTGCCATCTCAAAAATACCCTTCTACTCCATATAATTGAAAAAGAACAAAAAGTCATTGGTCTCCCCTCTTTTAAAAATCCATGCATAATAAAACCTTTTTTAAAAAACATTCCTTATGTCAATTAAAATGTATTTTTCAAGGAAATCTATGTGTGAAAAGCTTATTAAATACATGGTGACCTTCTAAATCACAAACATCCTCTGAAAATCCTTTCTGTGCATGCAAATAATTTCTTTAGGAATATTTCCCATTTGATTTATGTTCAAGAAGAGAAGAATGTAAAACTGGTTTGACTAATTACAAAGATACTTCCTTTTCTTCTTTATCTCTGGGAATAGATAATCTTTCTTTCTATGTTATTGTTCTACTTTGTTGCATAATACAACAGCTACGGAGTTATTCTGATATAACAGGTATATGACACCTTTGGTTCACCATTTTCATTCACAAACTTTGCTTAACCACAAAAGATAATAGGAATAGAGATTAGGGAGAAGATAATGGGCATCATATCTCGCATAATTTCATTTTGTTCTGCTGAAGACTGGAAGTACAGACACAAGTATTAATTTTCTTAAAATTAAAGAGAAATTTCCATAAAATATAGGTTTATTAATTGTCATTTTTATAATTTCCTTCCCTTAATGTTCCAATGTTTCCAAGTATAAAATATGAAATATTTACCTCCTTATACAATTCTCTCTCAATTCCTGTTTGTCTCCCCTCTGCTTAAACCAAGGGGGACTCTGATGTTGCTGACACCACCATGACACTTGAACTGGTATT
>JAUBOD010000966.1:609176-624209 GCA_032353885.1 Nothura maculosa
TAACCCCATGCCGACTAATTGGGCAGTAGGTGAATCTCCCCACCGTTGTGGGAGTATATATACAATTCGAACGACGCCACAAACGCCATTTTGCTGCATCTTCATATTGAGGTCTATGCGCTGTGGCCCTGGGGCGAGCAGAGCCCCAGGTCAGTCCAGCTAGCGAACAAGGCTTGCTGACCTCCGATCGACAACAAATGCCTTTTCTTATGTTCAAGTGGAATTTTCTATTTTTCAATATGTGCCCGTTGTCATTTGTTCAGTCAGTGGGCACAACCAAGAAGAGTCTGGATTGCAGCACTCCAGATGTGACTTGACCAGGTTGAGCAGAGGATGAGCATCACCTCTCTCAACCTGCTGGCAACACTCTGCCTAATGTGGCTCAGGACACCATTGATCCTCTTTGCTACAAGGGCATGTTGCCAGCCCATGCTCATTTTGGTGTCCCTGCTGCAAAGCTGCTCTCCACCCACTTGGCCCACAGCCTGCTCTGGTACAAGGAATTGTTCCTCCCCAGGTGCAGGACTTGGCATTTCATTCTGTTGAACTTCATGAGGTCCCTCTCTGCCCCATTTCTCCCGCTTATATCCTCTGGATAGCTACGCTTGAAATATTTCCCAGAGCTGCTACTCCAGGGCTGGAAAAGGGAGCTACATACTTGGGCTCAGAGGAGCTGTCAGTGACCACCTGCAAATTCATCTGTGCTTTAGTGGGACTAAAGACTATTTGTGTTGGTGCCAGCCATGCCAGGATTTTCAAACTAGAAATTAGCCATAAACTAGAATGAAAGACTTTGCATCAGAGCCTTCATTAAGTGAAACAAACAGATGTTATATTCCCAGTAATAATTGTAAAAGGACCTTGCAGACTGCAAGGGCTGCTCTAGTGAGGATGTATTCTAATCCATGGCTGAAGCATCAATGCATCCTACTCTGCAGCAGTAAGTTGAACAAATTTTGGAGAGTGCCTGTGGAGCTTTGTGGCATGTTAGGCTGCTTAATAATGGGCTTGAATTCTTAATTCTTTTTCCCTTCCTGTTTGATACTATTTATGTTGAGGCAAGTCTAGGTATATAATATTGCCATAAATAATTGAAAAACCACGGTTCCTTAAAGTGTTTTCTATAATGCACTCATAACTGTTTGGAATTTTAATATGAAAACTGATAAAATGGCTGCAGCACCTTGCACTCATAACTGTTTGGAATTTTAATATGAAAACTGATAAAATGGCTGCAGCACCTTTATTCTAGATGTGAGAGGAAAAAAGAACACCAAGCACAGTCCAGCTACAGGGGGAAATTGAAATGCCAGAAGGTTAAAATGATGCTGTCTGAGATCTTATAAACTGCTAGAAGTACCTTCAGTATTTAGGCTTAGGAAAGGAGGCTGGAAATAGAAGCTAGCTCCAGTGCAATTTGTAGCAGTCCTGAGGCTGTTTTGTTATATGGTACTATATCATCATTGAGCCTCTAGCATCCCTGGCGCAGAGCAACAATGCTCCTGCTAGGAGTCTCCATATTTTCATCACTTCTACCATGGTTGCGCCTATAATCCCTGGCTCGTAGACTCACAGTAACAAGTGGTGGTCAAATCATTATATAAGGTCCCTTTTCCAGTGCTTGCAGGTTTTTTGTACATCCCAAGAGGTGATTAGGAGGAACAGATGCCCAAGTTCTGTGTGTTTTCCTGCATTAGGCCAGAGTGCAACAGAGGATTTGCTTACTAGAGGGACTGAAGCAGTAGGAACCAGTAGGCTCCCCCACCTCCTGTCTG
Organism: Nothura maculosa; assembly: GCA_032353885.1. Classification (NCBI taxonomy): domain Eukaryota; kingdom Metazoa; phylum Chordata; class Aves; order Tinamiformes; family Tinamidae; genus Nothura; species Nothura maculosa. Next base: position 610,952 of record JAUBOD010000966.1, read on the forward strand.
CCAGGATCAGTTCATGTTACAGTATAATTCACATGTGTCTCGTGAGCAGTCATCAAGTCATGGCCCTTATGTATTTGGAATTAACAGTACCTCCCCTGTGCGAGTTCCTCATGCCATTGGATAGGCTCCAGGACCAGGTCTCCAAAGCCCACAGCAGAGGGTTTTTTAACAGATAAAGAATCTGATATAGAATCAGAAAATGCTTCCTGCATTTAGCACTGAATTGGAAATTGTTTTCTGAAAGAAAATCTTGAGTCTCTTTTAATTCAGTTTGTGTTGGAGCAGAGGTGTGAAATATATTAAGCAGATGAAAAGAGCCAAACCAGGGTAGGAATAGACTCTTCTAGAGACTTAGTTTTAGCTACAAATCATTTAACATACTACATTTTAATTTACAATATCCCTTTAAATCATTCAGTGTAATCCGTAACTGGAGGTAAAAATTCTAAAGAAATTAGAAGCTACCATGTTCCTGTTCTTATGTTCTTCTTTGTTGACTAAACAGCAGAAGATATCTATTTCTTTCTGTCACATTACATTTAAAGTATCCTTAGGTAAACTTTCATCCTTGGAATGAGAGTTTACAGTATTCTCCTGTATGCAAAGAACGTCTGTTTTATACAAGCATTATATCATCTTCCAGACAGAAAATGTATAAGGAAATATATATGCTTTTGTTTACCGTGCTCTGTAAGGCTCTCCTGCTAGCATCGCAGCCTAATGCAATATGGAGTGGAAGACTGCTGATGCTTTCCACATTTTTTTTTTCTCTTGAGAGGGGGAACGTGAACACTTTGTGTCATCTTCTTATCCCTATAGTAAATTGGCCCTGCTCAGGAAACGAGAGTATTATTCCTTATCAAATGTGAGCATTAGGCTTGGTATCCAAGGCTCAGCTTACTGCACTGGAAAGGCTTTCAGAGTGCTACAGAAAGTGCTAAATCCTACACTTCTGCTAACTGGTTGGAGGAATGAAAAAAAAAGAAACAACTCTCAATGCTGTAGCTTTTAAAACTGTTTTAATATATTTCTAAGTGCTTCAAAATTCTCCCTCATATGTAGTGGGCAATCTCTAAGCCAGGATGTTGGGCAAAATATCAATAAAAAACCTGCAGGAGCAACTGAAAAAGAAACCTCAGGCGGCTTCTCATAGAGCCATCGCATTTGTAAATCACTCGGGGCACATGACCTCCCAAACGTATCTTGTTTCCGATGAGCAAAATGATGAGAGGTGATTGGTCTCCACACGCTCGCTGCCACTCTCCTCACTCTCTCATAAAGGCACCTTCCTTTCCTTGGGCTCGCTTCAGCAAAGTCACTGCAGCTTGCACCATCCTTTTCCTGCTGCAGGGACCCAGGAGCTGTTCTGGACTTTTGTTGCTTCTGGGAAGAACAGGACCCGACATTTATTGCCATCTTGACCATGGAGAGAGACTTTGGTGGTGGTAGAAGGCAAACTCTTTGCATACCCTGGGACATCAGCGAAGTCACAGAAGAAGCAGGAGAGGAACAGTTTTGCCGGTAAGTAGTGGTGCACTTTTTAAGCTGGTGCACTGTGCCCTGCTGTGGATTTGCAAACAACCTTTAAGTTGCATGAGGGAATTGAGATACGCATGTTGTGTGGTGGTCCTGGGCTGCAAGTACATTAAACGATCTAGAGCCGGAAATCAAGCTGGATGCGCAGTCCTGGAGACAGGAGATGGAAAGACAGTTCCAGGCTAAATTAGTACATTGGGGCACATTTATTATTAATTATTTTTTTCTTTTAAAAACTATACGAGAGTCTATTGGTTTCTTCTCTTAAGGGGTCAAAAGTAGCCTCTGATATGACAGCACTGTTTTTTAAACTCTTTATCTTTTGATGTAAGACCAGAATGTGAATATGTTAAAATTGCAGAAGGGAAAGTAGATTTGGAGGAGTAAATGAAGGCTTGGCATGAAGAAGAAAATATGCACAGCATTTTACGCTAATGTACCCAAAAAGTCAGATTTTACTCCAGTTTTAATGTTGATAAAACAAACAGTCTTGGCTGAACTTCATTACTAATTGGGGATGTCTCTTTCAATTAGTGTGTGTACACTAGACCTCAAAGAAAAAAATCTTTAAAACTGGTTAACACTACGCAAACTTATTCAAAGGTCCTTTGCAATCAATAATGTGGGTATATTAATGATCAGATTTTTTTAAGTGGAAAAGACAGTTTTCAGATACAGCTACTGTCAAGTGAAATCCTTTTCATGGCACTGACCTCTAATTCCTTCTGTTTGACCAGGCTTCCCTCATCCTTGATGGGAAGCAGGGCATGGGACCAAGCTGAGCTGGCTCCAACTACCCTTTAATCCTTATCTTTATACACAAAAAAAGGACTTTAGATGGAAGAATCTCTGGATATGGGGAGGGAGGAGGAAGGACTCGCAAGCTTGCTTTGGGAAGGCGATCTGATGGATGTAGTGTTATGCAGATGCTCCAAGTCTTGATCTTTTGGGGGAGCTTTTTGCATTAACTGCCCAACAGCTTCACTGATTCTTGGTCATGGGGAATCAAAGATACAGGCAGAATTTTATCTCTTCTCATATCCAAGGTATTCCCCTGGTTCAGTGTCAGGCTTTGCAAAAGTGCTTGGATGCTCCTGCTTCTCTCCTTCCAAGACATCTCTGTGCACCTGGTTCAGAGGATACTGGCCATGCCCTTGTCCTTAGGAATGTCAGAGACCAGTTCAAGTGTCCTCAGTGCACTAACAGCTTGCTGGGAGCTTCTCTCAATCAGATACCCCCAGAGGTTTACAAGGGCATGGGTCACACCTTTCCTCCCTCAGACACAGCTCTGCAGGGTGCAGATAAATATAGAAATAGATCCCTGTGTATAATTACTGATAATTCAGCCCCCTTGGGGAGTTAGGTGGGGACTGAGGCTGGCGGGCTGCCCTGCAGCACCAGTCCGTCCGCAGGGAGGGAGAGAAGGCAGTCCCACAGGACAGGGGCCACTGCAGCGGATGGGGGCTCTGTGCTGGTCGCTATTTTACAAAAAGGAAAAGGAGCCGTATTTGGGGAGAAAATAATTGATTTTGTTCCTGTGCAGATTGTTCTTTCATTTGCCTTAGGAAGAAAGGGAAAAGGGAATGAAATAGCAGAAACTATGTCAGCTTTATCTTCTCACGAACTTTTTACAGTTTCACTGCCATTATTAAGGACAAAGCACAAGCCTTTAAAACATATTATATAAACGAAAGCAACAAATAAGGGAAGTGTGGATATAAGCATCTACAGCAATGAGCTGTGTCACTTTCTTGTCATAGTCTTTGTCTTGCTTTTTGATATTTTAATTTCAGCTAAAATACATCTTAACGATGAAATATGCAATTAGAGCTCCACTGAAGTTTTCAACTCCCTGCTATAACATGCCAGGTCTATTGAAATGGCCACTAATGGCTTAAAATGGTAAACCCTAATAAGATATGTAGCAAGCTATTGGTGCAATGCAAGGGGGTACATGTGTGGTATAAATGTAATTTTCTGTTGCAATCATATTTTATTTGGGGACATCAACCCCATCATATTTTGAAGACCAGTAAAGAGTATGGCTTTCACAATTTGTTGCATATCAAACATTTGTATCAGATATAGAGATGCCATCAAATGGAGTTGTTATTGATTTCACTGTCTACACATGTCAAAATAAAAGAGCTGAAAATTTGGAAGTGATTTTACTGTTCCTCTTTATTCATTTTTTTTCTTTGCACTTTTATTGAAGCATAAAATATATATTTTTAAATAAATTGTTCTAACACTTGCTGAGATCACTGTTGGAAGGCTAAACTCCAGGAATTGGAAAGAATTCAGTTCGCTTTTTTTTCCTCTTTCAGTTATAATGGAAGTTTTATTCATTTTATACTTGAATTGAAACACATTAGCTGATGGACCTTCACATTAGGAGCTATACACAATTTGTTAATGGCTCATGAAACCTTTGACTCAGTAAATATGACTCTAGCCTTATTTCCAGTGAAGCTTCCAAGAGATGTTTATAAAGGATTTCAGGACAGAGGAGAAGTTGTGCAGTGAGTAGTGGAGTCAATCCTATGGTCTGATTTCCTGAACATTTGTGTCTTGAGCCAATTGTATCTTGAGCCAATACATACATATGGTTTCAGCTTGCATGGCAGCCTTTCTTCTACCTCTTTTCATGAATCATGATACAACTGAATGTCTTCCATCCCCCTACTCTGCTAAAAAGTATTAAAATTGTCAGCAGGTTCAAAAGTTATTTAGAAAGACAGATATATAGACATGTATAGATATCTCTGAAATATCTCTAAAACAGATTGCTTTCAGTTTCAGGGAAATTATTTATTTATTTATTTTTGTGAGGAGATGATATGTCCAAGGCCAAACCCTAGGAAGTGCTAAGTACCTTCAATTCACAGAATTACAAAATTAGAGAATGGTTAAGGTTGGAAGGAGCCTCTAGAGTTCATCTCGTCCAACCCCCCTGCTCCAGCAGGGACACCCAGAGCATGTGAAATACGGTGGTAGCCAGGCAGATTTGGAAGACCTCCAGAGAAGGAGACTCCACAACCACCCTGGGCAGCCTGTTCCACTGCTCTGTCACCCTCACAGTGAAGAAATTCTTCCTCACATGGAGATGGGACTTCCTGTGTTTCAACTTCCACCCATTACTCCTTGTCCTATCACTGGCCACCACTGCAAGAACTTGGCCCCTTCCTCCCTACATTTCCCCTTCATGTATTTATACAGAATTATCAGATCTCCTCTCAGCCTTCTCTTCTCCAGGGAAAAGAGGCCCAGCTCACTTATTCTCTCCTCATACAAGAGATCCTCCAGTCCTTTCATCATCTTTGTTGCCCTCCACTGGACCACCCCTAGGAGCTCCACGTCCCTCTTATACTGGAGAGACCAGAACTGCACGTAGTGCTCCAGGTGTGGCCTCACCAGAGCTGAGTAGAGGGGCAGAATCACCTCCCTTGATCTGCTGGCAACGCTCCTCCTGATGCAGGCCAGGATCCCATTGGCCTTCTTGGCCACGAGGGCAAGGACTCATGGTTAACTTGGTATTAACTAGGACTTCCAAGTCCCTCTCTGAGGAGCTGCTCTTCAGCAGGTCAAGCCCTAATCTGTACAGGTGCCTGGGGTTATTCCTCCCCGGGTGCGAGACCCTGCACTTGTCCTTGTTGAACCTCATGAAGTTCCTCTCTGCTCAACTCTCCAACCTGTCTAAGTCCTTTTGAATGGCAGCACCGCCCGCTGGAGTGTCAACAACTCCACCCAGCTTGGTATTAAACTTGCTCAGCGTGCCCTCTGCTCCCATGTGTCTGCCATCCGGTCATTTCTCAATCCAGCTCGGTGTCCACCCATCCAGTCAATACTTCTGGAGCTTTTCTATGAGGATGTTATTGGATACAGTGTCAAAAGCCTCGCTGAAGTCAAGATAAACAACATCTATGGCTCTCCCCTTGTCCAGCCAGCCAGTCATCCTATCTTAGAAGGCTATTAGGTTCATCAGAAGTGACTTCCCCTTGATGAATCCATGCTGACTACTTTTGATCACCTCCTTCTCCTTCACATGCCTAGAGATGGTCTTGAGGATGAGCTGCTCCATCCCCTTTCCAGGGATGGAGGTGAGGCTGACCCACCTGTAGTTGCCCAGCTCCTCTCTCTTGCCCTTTTTGAAGACTGGAATGACGTTGGTTTCTTCCAGTCCTCTGGCATTTCCCTTGCTCTCTAGGACCTCTCAATGATGATGGAGAGCCCCTGAGCAATAACCCATGCCAGTTCCTTCAGCACATTTGAGTGCATCCTGTCTGGACCCATAGATTCACATGCATATAATTTGCCTAGATAATCCCTAACCCAATACTGCTTGACCAGCAAGGATTCCTCTTAATTTCGGTGAATTCCTCTTAAATTTTATATTATTTCAGCATTACCCTACATCTTTCAAGTTCTGGTCAGGGGTTTGGGTAGGCCTATGACTCTTTGAAGGATTTAGCTAGGTGGGCTGCTATCTTTTAGAGGTTTATTTGGAAAGAAAAACCAGGATTAAGAGGCTCAGAACTGTCGTATCCCAGCTGTATTTTAAAGCTTATACAGAATTGAATTTCCTAATATGAAGCTTCTAGAAATCATTTGAACATTTCTCTTTGGGGCAGAGTCTATAAAACACCTGGCTTCTGCTTCAGATAATCCATAGTTGCTGTCATGATATGCAGAGTTTGCCAATATCTTCTGCAAGGTAAGAAGTTCAAAGTATGAGTACCATTGGTTTTGGGGAGTTAGAATGTGATTTCCCAAAACCTCAGTAGTAATGGTCCCTCATGTATCCGCAGTAATTAAGAGCTGACTTGCAGTGCTACTACTCCCACAATCATGTAAATCATTGAGTGAGCATGGCCCAGTGACCACTGTGATGGGCAGCAGAGTTTTGGAGAGGAGCTTGGGCAAGGTGATCTGTGCAGGGACTGCACAGGGGCTGTGGTGGGAGCTGCATGCCACCTTGGATGTAGACAGGTTCTTATGGGAAAATTATAGAAGTTTTGGCTCAAAACTGTGCTTGGAGCTGAAGGGAGACAGGCTTTGCAACAGCATTCAATATTTAATGTTTTGATGTGCAGTGTTTCACTCCACAACATCTAGTCTTCTAAAGCTGAAGGTGACCTTAGATTCAGGGCTGATTTAGATTTGAGTCAATAAAGGAATTATCTCATCTTTCCTTAAAGCATTGGTGGTTACATTAACCATCTGGGGTTTTGTCCGAGAAGCTGCATTTTGCTACGAGTCTGGGCAGGGATATTGAGCCTTAAATGAAAGCTGCAGCAATGAGAGATACACAGAAGCTTGCAGCATTTGGCACAACCACAGTTCATGCTTTGATGCCCATCTCAGTCATATGCAATAATCTTAACATTTTCTGATGAAGAAAAGGATTTTTTTTTGTGAGTAAGGTAGGCAAAGTGCTGTGGAAACATGCTAACAGCAGCCTGCCAGACATCAACGTGACCAGGTAGGTTGCTATGATGTTTAAATAGAAGATGAAATAGGGAAGGCAGAGCACTTTTCAGGCAGGAAAGGTCTTATTGTTTAAGATTAGTTTAACAGCAACAGTAGCTGTGTAGAAACCCAAGTCTTCATATGACTTTTTATTTTGCTTATTAGCATCTTAGAAATTAAGTGCATGCAATACCTCTTGTATTTGATCAAGAGATTATTTTACTCTTTAGGATTAAAAAAAAGAAAAGCCCAAAAAACTGATTTATTATACTGGTCAGCAAGCCAACAGTTACTTCAGAATCCACTGAGATTTTGATTAACCAAGAATTGTCCTTTTATTAAACAAATTAGAGTGTTTCAAGCAGCACATGATGTGTTTGTAGAGTGACTTTCTGAATAATTTGACCATAAGAAATTTTTAATTTCTCAGAAAATGGAGAATATTTTCATTTTAGTAGGATTGGACATAGCCAGAGGGATAGCATCCCAAAGTACAGTGAAAATAACAACCATATCACTCAGGATGTTACAATTTCCATGTTTCTCAGAAAACTCTGCTTTTTTTTGCACATTGATGCTTAGAAATGTTAAGATATGACTTCAAAGCAAATCAACTGCACTACATTCACTCTCTGTGCCAGCAATCTCAATAAGAGCTGAGAGACCTTAACCAAATTAAAACAGAAATTATTTTTGAAGCAGTATAAACTAAGGCCTTAAGCAGTAAAGGCAGCAAGCTATTAGAGCATTGCAAATTATTATGGATGAGGGTTCTGCAATAATTGCCAGTGGTTCTTCACATACAGCAAAAGTAAGGTTTTTTAGGGCAGTGCAGTGCTAGGCTGAGGGCAGAGAGCACACTGATGTTTATCATCTAGGAACTGGCATGCAATAACATATTTTCTTGTAGCTTGAGCACTAAATCACACTAAGATTTTTCTTTTTTTTTAATTCTGAATGAGAGCATCTACATGAGAATTTGATGGAGTTTGCCTACATTACTTTACAAGTGGACTGTGGTTAACTCTTCCAAGTGCTGTCTGTGAACAAGCTGTAAGGGGGTAGGATCTCTGAAAACAGCCAAGTGACAGCTGAAATGTTTGGCCAGTTGCTTTAGGGAAATATTATCTGGCAAAATGACTGTAATTCATATATTACATTTTCTGTGAGCCATGCAAAAAGCCTTGATGTCGTCTGAATCTCCCACTTAGCACAGTTCCCACTTTCTCTGTTCTATTTGTTACTTCTGCGCTTGCTCATAATGAGCATTCATGGAACAGCAATAAAGAGGACATTTTGTCATGAATAAAGGTGAATTTATTAAGTCAAGACTAGCAAGTGTGAAAAAAGGTGATACGTGCTAACAAGAATGCTATTAAAATAACATTTTGAGGTTTGCATTCATCATCTGCATCTATTTCTTCTCTATTGCTTTGCAATCAGACTAACATCCACTATAAAGACGATCAGTGCCTGTGATTACATTCTGACCTTTTAAAGCTTTCTTTCAGAGTAAAGATTTTTATCCTGTATTACAGATAATTGCTGACTGAGTTTAATACAATCCTCCCAGTGCACTGGGACTGAAGGGTTTGGAATTGCTGTGATTTAATAGATCAAGTGTCTTGGCTGTGGGGGAGACAAGCCATTGTAACAGGATCTTTGTCATTTGGTGAATTTCAAATTTCCTACCTAAATGTTCCTTATTTGTTCTATGTCTCCTCTCCCCAGCCTTGCAAATGACATTTCCCTGCTTACCCTGCCATATGAGGGATGTAATCAGAGGCAAACTTGAAGTATTTTTCAAAGCTTTGTGCTTGCTACAGAGACTTTCATTCAGTTCTGTTTTTATCCATGAGAACAGAGCAAAGGGAGGTGCACTGATCTTGTCCTTCAGCTCTCCATAGCATGCGCTATGTAGCCTGCTATGGACCATAACCATAAACCACATGTGGCCCAAAGTTTTATGTGCTAAGGGGACAGGAAACCTGAAAAAGACATGGCATATTGATGAGTGAATATGAGGCATATTCAAGCCTCCTAGAACACTTGCCCTGTATGTATCTGCTATGTGGGACAGCAGCAAGATATTGGTATCTAGAAGGAGTTTAGTACTGAAATCAGGATCTAGTGCAATATAAATGGCACAAGGGATGTCTTAACTCTCCCTAGACCCCAAATAGGAACCTCTGCTTTCCCTATTACCACCTCCTCTGCACATATCTGGCCAGAGGTACCAGAGGTAGCTGGTAGCTCAAAAAGTTAAATAAAATATTGTCTTTAGCAATCTTGGGCAGATAAAACAATCAGTTTATTATTCACTATCTCATCCCTGCATTGTTTGTTTGATCCTTCTTTGGAGGTGGTGAAAAACACAAATATTTTTGTGCATGGCTTCAACAGTCATAAAGCCTGGCCTCCACTCTTGTGTAGTGAGCTAGTCTGGAGCTGCTGCAAATGGATATTCCAGACAGAATCTCCTGGGCACAAAATCAAAGCAGATTAAGCCTGTCAGCTCTGTACGAAACAGAGCAATTCCAGCACAGCATGTTTGAAGGTGCACTGTATGAAAGAGACTGAATTGAACTGTAGAACTGCTTTATGTACGTGTTTCCTGCTCTTCATTACAAGGAACACTAGCATTGCAAAGTGTCTATAATTACTCATAGACAATGATTAAAAACAATGAGAGATGCCACAGCAATACCTAGAGCATTTTCCCTGGAGAAATCCTGCCAACCTGAGAAATGCTTGCTAATGCAGGCCTTGCACAGCATGTGGTACCCTCTGGGATTACTGAACAGGGGAAACATTTCCCCAGGAAGCTGCTTCCACCACACACAAAAAGGGGTGTGCACAGATGCACACAGCACCACTTGTGGCACGGGACAAAGGTGAGTTAGGGTGGAGCGGTGTTTCCCTGGCACATATGTCCAAGGATGTCTTCACTTTTGCTGTGTACTGATCCAGAACAGGTCTTCTGCAGAACTGTCTGCTGTGAGGAGCAGGCAAATTAATCTGGAAGAGATGCTGTGATCATACTGTTATCCTGAGAAACCTGGATAGGAGTCTGTGTCTTATAATTCATGCAAACACTTAGATTGATTCTAATATTTTCAAATTCAGGTAAAGCTTGGAAAAATCTTGGTTTTGTTGCTTCAGGTTTTGTATTCCCTTATATGTCGGGTGAGGTGGACTGACAGTGAACAACTGGCTTGCAAAACAAATACAGGATGAATCCTAGTGCTCAGAGAAATAAAACTGCCCTGAATCCCAGACTTGCTGTTTATCTTTTGGACAGAGATATCCGTGTTTATCGTATGGCTGAGGGCATTTCATTTCCCTGTCTAAGCAATTAGCATACCAAACCTGTGCCAGACTTGCTGCTTCAAGGCATCCCGCGAGGACACCTTTTTTCACCACTTTACTCCTGAGTTTCGACTGATGGGCCTATTGGCACTTTGCCAAGGATACCAGTGGCTTATGAAGTGAGAATGTGTTCACTGGACTCTGGATGAGACTCCTGAGATGAATCACAAGAGCGCTGATAATAACAGCTCTCGTTCGCTACAATTTCCAGTCTTGGCATTGGGGGAATGGTCTTACATTAACAGCATAAAAGAGCAAGTCTTTATAGCCTATTCCTCATTGGTTCCCTCAACTAACTAGTTCCCAGCAATGTTATTAATACCTCTACAGAGTGATTTCCTCATTAAGCAAAGAAGCAAATATCTTTCCACACCTCTGCTTGATCTCTACAAACAAACCGAATAATCTCGTCTCTTGAGTTTCCTAATACAAAAAACTTTTGACTATTCTGAAATGCTGTAAATGGGTTCTCGCCATTAGATATAACAAACAATTCTGATACGTTTATTACATAGTCCTGGCATCCACCTTTCCATGTATTGTCTAAAAGAGCATTGACTAGATGCATGGGAGTTATAAAACTAGTAAGCTAGCATTCAAAGCAAACATTTTTGCAGCACGCCTCCACAGTTTTCAGAGGCTGAACTTTTGTTTCAGCTGTAATGTTATACAATCCTATTTCCATGGCAAACTTACAGATACGCACTTGTCAAAATTCATGGTTTATTTAGCAAAATTGTCAAGGCACATATGTGCCATATGTATTCTCCTCTTCTTTACAGACATGTTGTTTAAAATCAGCATTTTCCTGCTGCAATTAAGTCTTTTGCTTGGACTTCAATGGGCCTATTTGGCAATGAAAGAGAAGGTAGCTTTTCTTTATATAGCTAAAAAGAGTACTGATAAAAAATGCCCACATTATATTTGTCTATTGTCCTTCTGCCTGCCTTTCCCCTCCTCTTGGACTCCTCCATTTTACTTGGTATTTCTATGCTCCACCAAATCCTTCATTTTTATCTTACATTCAGGAGAGGATTCTTCCCTACAGGAAAGTCTACAGGAACCTAGTACTAGCAGACATCTTTGAGTCCTATCTGCCTATGAGTCTCAGATATCTCTATATATTATCACAGCTCCACCTTTGTACAACTCAGAAGAAACATATACCAGTCCATGGAGATACCCTCTCCTTGCAGAAGTGTGGCAGGCAGGCAGGCAGCAGGAGGTAGGATTTTGTGAGTTCCAGCCTCTCCTGTCCTCTCCTTGCTAGGTTTGGAGACAGGGAAAACAGCATTAGGGAATGGAAATAGTGTGTTCTTGCATAGGTCTCCAGTTGAGTAAATCTGGTCAAAATGAAATGAACTGATCTTTCCTTTTATTTTTGTTGGAGAAACTATTTTTATTTTCATTTGGATGGGTTTTTTTTTCAGTGTGGAAATGAATCCTCTTCTGGCCTCCATACCTCTCTAATTTTTTCCTTCTTTCTCTCATTTGTATGACTGCATTTGAAGTTCTAGCTGACCAAGTCCTATTGCTCACTGTACATTATGTATTGAAGCAATGAATTATATATAGAAGCAGTGTATGATTTCAGGTAACTCTGGCTACCAGCTCAGAGTACTGAGATTAAATCCTAATGAGAGATCAGACACTTAATTTACCAACTAATCTAAAGGAAAATTAAAATACCTTACTGAATTAGACAGATTGCTTTTTTTTTTTCTTTTTTTGCTGCACAATCAAAACAGGATTCACATTAAACTTGTTTCTTTTAGAGTTCTGCGTCACCAGTTCTCATTGTAGTATCTGCAAACTCTCCATATACTGTCATCTGCTAGTCTTCAAGCTTCCTTATCTTTGCATCCTTCAAACCCTCAAGGCTTTTATTATATTTACTGTATATTTTTGGTTTTGGTGACTTTTTGAGAGTAGAGAGAATAATGGAAGGGAGTCAAAAGTTAGTAAGGCCTTTTGAAAGTGAAAAATGTGCCGCTGTGAGGGTCACTTGTGACCACAAAGGTTTTCTGAAAGGGCAAGTGGATACAACATTTCTGTAATTTGATCATTCTCTGAGATTATTAAATTACTGAATCCTTTGGTTGAAATTGCTCTGTCCCTGGTCTTGTCTGTACTGTTGCAAGATTGAAATGCAACTGTTGTGGTAGAAGAGAGATTAAGCCTGTCCTTTGACACAGCTGGAGCTTAATCCACTGGTATTACATACTGAATGAAAAGCAGAAGCTAAGTGTCACAGAAATGTTTGCCAAGTAATATTTCTTAGTTTGTCGTAGAATAAATCAAAAGGTCTTCTGAGAGGGCTGTTAGAAGTTTAAGTTTGGACATATCCTTTCAGTAAAAAGAACATAGATCACTTTACAGATTGTTTTCCTTGCTTTAGAGGTATGAGAGCAGCATTAAGGGTGCAGTCAGTAAAAATAGTCCTATTAGCATTCGCTAGTGAAACAGACAAGTTTATTGTGCTACTCCTCCTTCTCCACTAATTTCATAGTTCAACATCCTCCATTGTTTCAAAGAGTATTGTGTCACTTATAGAAGTACTTAGCTCAAACAAGATTTAATTTTTCTAGCTGGTTTTTCTGATTTGCCAGCCTAGTTTAGATGCACAGAGATCTAAAGTTCTGTTAATACCTCCAAGGCTGTAGACAGAGTTTGCTTGAATTATTCATCCAAAATCATAGAATCATAGATTGCTTAAGGTTGGAAGGGACCTCAGAGGTCATCTAGTCCAACCCCCCTGCTCATGTACGTGGGACGTGCATGAGCACGTGGCACAGGGCCATATCCAAGCGGATTTTAAAGATCTCCAAAGAAGGAGACTCCACAACCTCTCTGGGCAGCCTGTTCCAGGGCTCTGTCACCCTCA
>JAUBOD010000966.1:629210-649120 GCA_032353885.1 Nothura maculosa
CGAGGGCCTGGGATTCTAGAGAGCTGCCCCTGACAAACACTGAAGCAAAAGCAGCATTGAGCAGCTCTGCTTTCTCCATGTTTTTCGTGACCAGGGTACCCACCCCATTCACTAGTGGACTCACTAGTCTTGGTTGGACAACACATTTGACTCTCACTTCTGTCAAACCAGAATTCTCAGACCAAATTCTCAAAGTCATGTTTTACAGCTTAGTAAAATGGTTCAAGTTGATACAGCTTTGTTGCTTGAGAATTTTAATTAAACCTAAGACAGAAAATTATCTGAAACCTCTGGTTATGCCTATACACTCAAGTGTGTACTCAGTAATATGGACTATTCAGTTCAGAAAACCTTAAAACATAATGCATCCAGTTATATCTTAAATTGTTTTAAAGGAAATACATTTTTTGAGCCAAAATGCATGTCTTGGTCCCTTTGAATTCAATAATCAGTCTCAAGAATGCTTTGCTGATGCTGTGATTTCAAAGCTGAATTTGACTACCTGATGCCCTAATTATCATCCAGCTTCTTTAATAATTCAAAATCCTTACTAAAATTCAGACCTTAGAGATTAATAAAATGATCCTTTATAGCCTTTCCAAGTCAGACCAATTAAACACAGATTTGGCACATATAACCCGGGAAAATTCATTAATATTACTCATTTTGCTAACCAAGTTACCTCCCTTGCTGACGCACTTCCATTTAATGCCAAGAAAGGCATCTGATCAGATGGAAGGGGACTATTTGTTCTATGCTCACCATTACCTTGGACTGAGTCCCAATTTGATGATAATATCACTATGTTTTACATAAGAATTTAATTCTAATTGAAAAGGATAGTGGTCCACCTAGCAGATGTTTTGGAGAAAGGCCTTTACACCACTTGACTTACCATACCTACCTAAATGAAGGAAGATTTGTTCTGTACAGCAGGAGGTGGTTAGCTAATGCCCTGCAACAGGACGATAGGTGATCTAAAGTATCTAAATATCTAAAAATATCTAAAATAGTTTATAATTACACCTGATGACCTTAAAAAAAATGTAGCTTTTCTTAAATCTGGCTCTTTTGCCCATAATAATACTAGTTTGGCTTAAATCTATCTGCCAACTGTTCTGGTTAAGCTGATGTAACTATACATTGGGAGCCAGATTTAAGATTTAGTTTGAGTTTACATCAGTACTTATAGTTTCCAGTTGAATCATCACAAGCTGCATTTCAACAGTTTAATAGGGGTCCTATTCCCCAATGACTGAGAGCAGGTAATCCACAGGATTATCAGGAATCATGGCATGGCAAGAGGACAAGAGACAACAGGTATATATTGAAACAGATGCTCAACCTGAATATAAGGATTTTATTTTTCCCCTGAAAACAGGCAGTGGAGCTCCTTGTCCTGCAATGTTTTACCCTCTCTGTCTTTGAAGGTTCTCAAGACCCAGTTGGACACAGCTCTAAGCAGCCTGGTCTGAAACCAGAGCTGGCCATACTTTGATAAGGAGTTGGAGTAGAGACCTCCTGAGGTCCCTTCCCTGTGAACCTATGAAAATAATTAAACTTTTTTTTTTTAAGTCATGACATCTTTGCTCATACAGCATATTTTATTTAGCCTTTAGCCTCAGTAAGGACTTGAGGCAGCAAATTATAGAGATTAATCAGATAATCATCATTTTAGTCAGATTTATTTTCACTCTGACTTGAGTTTAACAAAATGAGACAGTTATCTACAATCCCATGCAGTTACAGCAAGACATTTCAACATATGAGCTTAAATAAACTTTTTTTTAACTGCTTAGCTCTAAACCAGCCATTTCTTTAGGGCAAATTACTGTCAGTTGAGCACTTTGGAAAATCTGATAGTTTGTTTATCCACCTAAATAAGGCTTTTGGGCTCAAATGTTGGCACATCTACTTGAGTATCTTGGCCAAAGAGGCCTCTATGTATTCTAAAAAGGCAAATACCTTCTCTATAAGAAAGGTCCATTATTATAGCAATGTTATTTTTTACTTTCAACACTGAAGTGAACAGCTGGCCAAACTCAAAGTCTCACAGTAAGTGGAAATAGTTATTTCCAAACACAGCAACCAGTCTGTTAACTGTAGACATTGTTAATAGAAGAGTTATTGCATTCCCTATAATTAATCAGGTATTGCTTGTGCTAAGATGTAAGATAATCTTCTATCTTAAATATGACTAACTTTGTTTCTCTAAAATTAGATCTACTCTCTATTTTTGGTCATATACTATCTGTAAAATAAAAGCAATGATAAAAAAATCTTTTCCAACTTTGATTTATTTACCTATTTTGTTCTTATTGCAGTAATTTAGCAGTTAATTTAATCATCTTTAAGATCCACATTCTCACCCACACCATTCTTCCTGTGAATACAATAATCTAAAGATTATTATTTGCTATTTATAATTAAACATTCTCAATTTTATTTTGTGGATTATAGCAAGGGGTGGCATGGTCTCTAAAAATTCTGGGAGATAATTTTTCCATCTGATGGAAAAATCTGATCAGTAACATACATCACTGGAAAAAATATACATATATATTTGGTCTTGTTGTCATATTAGCAAGTTTCACAGCTCAGCAGTATGACAAATAGCATATGTTCACCTTCAGGCCACAGTGTTGCTTGTTGTCAATTGTATTTCCTGGTGCTGTTTCCTACTTGCTCTGTGAAATCAGATCAACTATGCTGCTGTCCTTTTACCCCCTTGTGTCATTTTCTGTATATAGGCAATTTTTAGAGTAAATACTGCATGAAATGGATAAAAATATATGGAGATTCATATTTAAAATTGGTAAAGCATTTGAATTCTTTAAAGTAGTGAAACATGGTCAGATCAGAAAGTTGCCTGCAAAAACCCTAATACTTTTTCCTCTTTATTTATTAATTTCAGCCTATATTGCTTATAAATCTAATGAAAAGCTAGGCAAGAGCTCCATTTTGGTATGAAATGACTCATGGGAATAGAGTAAATGCCCAACTTCATGAACAATGTACAACCAAGTTCCTTCAATTAAGGAAGGGCAGTGAAGAGAAGCTAAGGGAGTGTGCAGGGGGGCTGGACTAGATGACCTCAGGAGGTCCCTTCCAATCTTAAGCATTCTATAATTCTATGAGAAGAGAAGGGAAGTGGAGTGGAGAGGAGAGGAGGGGAGAAAGAAACAGGAAAATCTGTTTCTACAAAAGTGAAACTGTTAATGTCTACAGGCATTAGACCTTAACAAGACTTGTCCTGGTAGCAACTATCAGCAAGAGGGATGTAGATACTTAATTCTATATCTCTGCATATACAGTATTGTTCTAGACCAATAAAACATTTCTTTATAGTTTTGAACCCTCTCCTAAGTCAGCTTACAGAGCTTTTTCTTTCTCAGAAGAACAATTAGATGCTGACCTCCTTCTTTGGAAAAAACTCCAAGGACAAATATTAATCACTCAGAAATGCTGGTGTCAGATCTTTCTACTTTATTTTCCTCTTTTAGCCTCCAACGAAGTGCAGGACAATTGTAGATGGAGAGACTTGGATTGAAGAGAGGACCCATGTGAAATTCAGACACCTATATTCACAGTTAGAGTCCTGAAAATATCTGGCTTGCACTACTGTAAAGCTATATATGTCTGGTTTGTTCCGGTGACTTCAAGATTAGACCATTTATTTGTGTAGGATTGTTTCACTCTTGACAGAAATACCTTGTGCACATGATTCTGTTGCCTAATTAAGAAGTGGTTTTCAGTGCATATCTAATGTATTTGGTGATTTACATAAAAGCATGGCTGAAGAAATGAGAGAACATGCAAAGAGTAGCAAAACTAACATTCTGTGCCTCTTTTGCCTCTCTATTCACCCCACTCCCCAGGAAAGCATCTTAGAATCATAGAATCATAGAATGCTTAAGGTTGGAAGGCACCTCAGAGGTCATCTAGTTCAACCCCCCTGCACACCTAGAGCAGGGTCACCTAGAGCACGTGGCACAGGATCTTGATAAGATCCTGCAGTTCAGTCTAAGATGACATACTCTTTAGTTTTCTAAGAACAAGAATTATACCTGGAACTATTAGGTCAGCAGAAGGCTGAGAGATAAAGGTTGCTGTAGGGCCTGACTTGGCTTAGCACTGCAGTTTCTTTGCCATTGTGTTTGCAGCCATGGTCCTCATGGGGCTCTGTGTTTTATTACTACCCTAAACCTAACCTGAATCCTAGGAGTGAGTAACCTGGGTCTGGGCCCATCATCCCAATAAATTGCAGATAGATTTAAGTTGTCATAGGGGCAAACTTGGTGAAACATCGCATGTCCTTTGGTATGGCCTTTGTAGCTGCACTCCACATGGGACTCTTGAAATTTTCACTTCTCTAATTCTAATCCTAAACCAAGGAATACTGCCATTCAGAGGAACCTAGACAGGTTGGAGAATTGGGCAAAAAGGAACTTCATGAGGTTGAACAAGGACAGGTGCAGGATCCTGCACCTGGGGAGGAATAATTCCAGATACCAGTTAGAGATCAGGGCTTGACCTGATGGAAAGCAGCTCCATGGAGAGGGACCAGGGAGTCCTGGTTGACACCAAGATAACTATGAGCCAGCAGTGTGCCCTCATGGACAAAAAGACCAATGGGATCATGGCCTGCATTAGGAGGAGTGTTGCCAGCAGGTTGAGGGAGGGGATCCTGACCCTCTACTCTGCTGTGGTGAGGCCGCACCTGGAGTATTGGCTGCAGTTTTGGGGTTCCCAGGACAAGAGGGATATGAAACTTCTAGAGAGGGTCCAGCAGAGAGCAAAAAGTTGATTAAGGGGCTGGAGCATCTATCATATGAACACAAACTAATTGATGTAGAGAAAACATATGAAGAAAGACTAAGTGATGTCCTCTTCAATGTATTCATCAACGACCCGGATGAAGAGACTGAGTGCCTCCTCAGCAGGTTTGCTGATGTTACCAAACTGGGAGGAGGAGCTGATATCCTAGATGGATCTCCAGAGGACCTGGACAGACTGGACAGCTGGGCAGTGAGAAACCTGATGAAGTTCAACAAAGGCAAATGCAAAGTCCTTCATCTGGGGAAGAATAAACCCAGACACCGGTACAGGCTGAATACTGACCTTCTGGAGAACAGCTCTGTAGGGAGGGACCTGAGTGTCATGCTGGACGACAAGTTGACCATGAGACAGCAGTGTGCCCTTGTGGCCAACAAGGCCTGGAGTATATTAAGAAGAGCGTCTCCAGCAGGTTGAGAGAGGTGATCCTACTCCTCTACTCAGCCCTAGTGAGACCCCATCTGGAGTACTGTGTCCAGTTCTGGGCTCCCCAGCACAAGAGGGATGTGGAGCTGCTGGAGAGAGTCCAGCGCAGGGCTACCAGGATGATCAGGGGCCTGAACACCTGCCCTATGAGCAAAGGCTGAGGGAGCTGGGCCTGTTCAGCCTGAAAAAGAGAAGGCTGAGGGGGGACCTGATCAGTGTCTATAAATACCTCAAGGGAGGCAGTGAGGTGGAGGAGGCTGGCCTGTTTTCAGTGGTGGCCAGTGATAGGACTAGAGGAAATAGCCACAAAGAAGTGAAGCATCAAAAATTCCACAGAAACTTAAGGAAAAATTTCCTGACGGTGAGGGTGACAGAGCCCTGGAATATGTTGCCCAGAGAGGTTGTGGATTCATCTTCTCTAAGAGAGCTTCACAACTCACTTGGACACATTCCTATGCCACATGCTCCAGGTGACCCTGTGTGTGCAGAGGGGGTAGATTAGATGATCTCTAAAAGTC
This sequence comes from Nothura maculosa, assembly GCA_032353885.1. Lineage (NCBI taxonomy): Eukaryota > Metazoa > Chordata > Aves > Tinamiformes > Tinamidae > Nothura > Nothura maculosa. Next base: position 634,991 of record JAUBOD010000966.1, read on the forward strand.
CCCTCCAACCTTAACAATTCTATGATTGTATGAGCTGGGCCTGTTTAGCCTAGAAAAGAGAAGATTGAGAAGGAATCTGATCCGTATGTATAAATACCTGAAGGGAGAATGCAAAGATGATGAGGGCCAAACTCTTCTACATGATGTCCAGTGACAGGATAAGGAGTAGTGGGTGCAAGTTGAAACACTTGTTTCAATCTCCATCTGCATGTGAAGAGGAACTTTCCTGTGAGGATGGCGGAGCCCTGGAACAGGCTGCCCAGGGAGGTTGTGGAGTCTCCTTCTCTGGAGATCTTCAAAACCCACCTGGATGTGACCCCATGCCACAGACTCGAGGTGTTCCTGCTTGAGCAGGAGTGATTGGATAAATGATCTCCAAAGGTCCCTTTCAATCTCAGCTGTTTTGTGATTCTGTGAATAGTAATAACCTGGACCCACAATAAAATTCCTAGAGAGTAAAGTTGAAGCAGGCAGAAATTTTGTGTTGTACTGAACGTCCTTTGTAATGGCCTTTGCAGCCTCGCTCAACATGAAGCTGTATGCTTTATCATTCCTCTACCACTAACTGTATGCTTAATACTAAGAGTGGGTGTGAAGTGGACACAGATCAATCACCTTAATAACATGCCAAGAGATGAAAATTGCTGTAGCAGCAAACTTGGTATAGTGGCACATTTCCTTCGGCATAGCCTTTGCAACCATAATCCACATGAGACTCTATGAATAATAACAGCACTAACCCTAATACTATATCTGTAATGCTGGTAATTGGAGTAATCTGAAACAATGGCCATGACCACAGTCAAAAGCTGGGAGAAAAAAGTTGCAGTATGGGCAGACCTGGTAGCACCACATATCCTTAGCAATGGCCGTGGACCTGGACCCATCACCCCCATAAATCGCTGGGAGACTAAAGTCACCAAAGAGTCAGACTTGCTGCAGCATCACATGTCCTTTGCTATGGCCTTTGCACTCACTCTCCACATAGTGATCTATGTTTATCATTCCTCTAACCCTTACCTTAACCCTAAGTCTTGAAAGGATAGTTACGTAGAGCCGGACTCATCAACAAAACAAAGTGTTTAGAGATGAAAGTTGCCATAGAGCCACATTTGGTGTAGCACTACATGTCCTTTGGTACAGTCTTTGCAGCTGCACAATACACTGTGCACTACATTTTATCACTCCTCTTACCTCAGACCTAGCCTTAACACTTGGAAAGTGTGTTACATGGACCAGGAACCATGACCCCAATAGAAGCCTGAAAGACATGAGGTTCTACTCTCTATCATGGCTCAAATCCTATCTCTAACCCTAAGAATGGGTGTGACCTGTACCCAGACATATCACTCCAATATAATACAAAGAAAGAGAGAGAAATATTAAAAATTTGTATACATGCTTAGGATAATTGTTAAGTTTTGAATTTTCTCTACATTTCAGAGTAAGGCTTGTATGTTTGTGTGCTGTATGAGCATCTGGTGTTTGCATCAAGGGAACACATCAAGGATTCAAAAACAAGCTTCTCCCATCCATATTTCCTACCCATCCCTTTCTGGTTGGTTAGGATCATAACTACTCACATTGCTTCTCTCTGATCCATGTGCCTTTAAGTAGGAAAAGAAAGTAGATGAAATTACTAAATGAAATTATCTTTTTGTGTCTTTTTTAACCATAGACAATGCTGGAAATAACTGTTTTCCAGTTAGTAAAGAAGAAAGCTTATGAGACTGAGATGTCAAAGGAAGAATAAGTACAAGAAGAGTTGGTACGAGCTTATATTGCTTAATAGTGACATATTTTAAAGAAACATGGCTATTGCTGCACCAACAATTCTGTGAAAATATAAGAATGAAATGATTGTGTTCTTAGTAAAATACACATTGATATTTCATGAGCAGACCCTAAAATTGCAGATTTTAGTTTTATCTCTAACAAAACCTCTATGGTAACTGGAAATTACAAATATGTTTTTCTTGCTTTAGTCTTGGATAGCAGGATGAAACAATTAAAGGAGGTAATTAGAAAGCAATAGGAAGATGAAGATGTATAATATTCTTGAAGCAATGTAGATGCCAAAAAAGAAAGTGGTGTTTTCTGTCTACCAACAATTTATTGGACCTGCATAATTTCTAAAGAAAATATATCTAAAGTAATTTATTTAGACTTAAAAAACTACTTGTCAATATTCCTGAAGTAGGGAATGTTAAGGAAAGCAATCACATGGTGAGAAGCTAGAGTGATTGTAGACTGGGAAGCTGTAAGAGAAGGAAGGATATAAGTAAGAAAATGTCAACTAAGTGGTAACTGAGGAGCTGTAGTATGAATGCTGTCACATGCATTTTCAAATGAGATATGAGTTCACCTGAGCTGCAAGAGGGTGTGAAAACACCTAACAAAGGGACCTATTAAAGCTAGGTAAACTGGCAGGATGGTGATAGATGGAATATGTCAGCAAAACTATATAATGGACAATATTTCTGTTTGCTAAAAATAAAAATAAAACACTGAAATGTTCTTTATCCACAGTGGTGATTAGATTCATAAATGCAAATCATATAATAATAAAATCATTAAGTTTGGAAAGGACCTTTAGAGATCATCTAGTCAAACTTCCTGCACACACAGGGTCATCTAAAGAATATAAAAATATAGAGAAAATATAAGTAATAATAAAAATACTATATTGGAGATGTAAAGTATTTCATTATATGTTTATGATGTATCTTCAGACAGGGAGAGAAGGTGCATGGGTATATGAGTACATGTGTACATATGTGCATATGTATGCCTGTATATATAGATGCTCACAGATGCAACATTGACCTCTGTACAGAACTGGTTTTGTAGAAGCACCAGTATATAAAATGCAGCCCTATGACTCAGCATTTCTGTTCCTTTTTTTTTGTGCTGCTACACTTCTGAAGCTCCAATATTGACATATTCCACATATATATGCACAAATTCATGCACACAAATATGCACAAATTCTGACATACAAGTACTCTTTCACTGTTTCACTATCCCTAATTAACCAGTAGGCTTAATATGGCATTTCCTCTAGTAGTAAGGCTTGCTACTTGCTTTAAAGTACCCAAAAGAGATTTCTGAAAGCATGGGCTTGATGAGCAAAGGTGTGATAAGGCAAGGCAGTTACACAGTTATCTTCTTATAAATGAAGGAGATCACAATAACTTCCATATCCTTCTTGGTCAGCAGAGGGATATATCAAGTCCCAAAGAATATTCTTCAGAAGTCAGTAGACCTCAAAGCCTATTGATTCAATAATAGTTAAATTGTTTTCAGCACCTTGTAGGAGAAGGTATGTTCTGTTCAGGGTGTGTGTCCTATAATATGGACAGCTGGCAGAAATGGTGTACTAAGTTCAGTGTATGTGGGCATCCTACTGATGTTTCCATTACTTTGAAAATGATAACTTTCAGTTAAATCAAAGATAGATGATATGTCCATTTTGGATTCTGGAAATAAGTGTGGATCTTCATGACTTCTTTTAATGCAATTTTTCAAAGTGTTAAAAGATAGACATCATTTAATCTCAGTTTTAATACTTGAGAAAATATATGTTATGAAGTATAACATTTAAATATTAGACAGGAGGACAAATTATATAGATCTTTTAAAAAATCACACTTTCTGCTAATGCCATGACAGGAACAGATTTTTGTACTCCTAAATAAATAGAAAAACAATGCCTCTGTTTTGACACATGTTCCTTGATTTCACTGTTTTTGAACACACTCATAAATTTGCAAATATTAAAAATGGGCACTCATAAGAAAATGATCTCCACTTATTAATATTTGTTTAAGAAAATAAACACAAATGTTTCACATCCTTGGCAGCTATAGCTGTGAAAGTGGAGGAAGTGTTTACACTGGCTAGAAATGCATGTTTAAGTAATTTGTTTTTTTTCATGTTTTTGTTTTTAAAAAGTCAGGCTAGCTGGTGACTTCAGGAAAAGTCTGTGTTCATATACTGGTCATATACTTTGTGTTAGTGCTACTTCTGCTGGTGCTTGAACTTGCTGGACCATTTTGGTCACAGCTATCTGAAAGAGAGATAGCTTCAGCTGGTGAAAATTGGTGGACTATTAAGGAAGAGAGAACTTGCAAGTATCCACCTAGGAAAAAAGTGCAATCTATTTTACTTTAGTCGAAAATACGTAATTTGCTCAGGGGAAACTGAAGCTTGAGCTTACGTTTTAAATACCCAAATCAATCAGCTACACATCACAGATCCACAGGAAACCAGGCTGCATTTACCAGGCTTTTTTCTTTTTTTTTAAAAAAAAATCAATCTCTGCTTTGAATAAAGTAGCCTAAGAGCTGCTTTATCTGATTTCAGTCTAAAACATTGTGGATGGATTGATTGCTCTTTCCTCAGAAAAGGGATTCGTAATAGCTCTACCTTTTCTGCATCAGACTCTTTCAGACTTTGTTTATTCTTCTGTAGTGAAATATTAATATCTGTGGCATTCTCTCAAGCAGCATCCTTGCCTTCCTTCTATTTCCCCTAATGCCTCAGCCCTTTCAGATGCTGCTGCCTCTCTTGTACTGCTGCTGAAAATCAGAACAGAAGTTCTGAATAGTCTTGGGTGTATTTGTCCCCATTTGGTAGCAATTTCTTCTTGCCATGCCTCTGGCTTTGCTCTATTTCCGCTTACAAAGGGATTGTGACAGCAATAGCATGAATCCCAGAGTGATGGAAGGAACAGGCAGCTTTGAGGCCAAACTCTTGCAACGAGGAGTGCCAAGAGTATGGTCAAGCCTGGAGTCTGTCGCTCTTCTCTCTGGCACAAGAAGCAGAGCTGTTCCCATGAATGTTGTAGCTGGGACTCCAGATGTTAAGAGCTGGAATATACCAGATCCTAGTATCAACCAGATGGTTCATTTGAACAACTTCTGGTTTCCTTCGTTTATTGAAACAAAGCTGCTCTTGTGGACTGATGGGTTTCTTCGTAAAAGTATCACACAATTTCTGAAAATGGCTTTGTACATGTGACTTTGTACAATGTAGCTTTGGTTGGGAGTAGCTTTGCTGCAATCATCCGAGTTTGTCCTGCAGCCGAAGGAGAAGCTCTCTTCAGTCAATGCAGTACACAGAAAGCAGCAGTCTAATTTCTGTTTGTAATTATTCTGGATCGTGTTAATAAGGTGTAAGAACTTGAAAAGCATGCCTATAAAAACTGTTACCAGAAAGATTAAATCAGGACTCAATGGGTGCTCTGTATGCATACATTAGGCTATTGAAGAGAGAACCATATTAAATTCCTTTGTATGTGTGAGGAGACCACTTTAGATTTGCCAGGGGATCCTTAACTTTGTTATTTCAGCTTTCTGCATTTAAATATATGCCACAATATTGCCTTATAATTTTGTTCCTAATCCTGGAAGGGTGTGAATTGACACCCTAGTTGCCTTTCTGGTGACTATTTTGGTTTAGAGGCAGTAGTAGATGTGTATATTTACAGACTGAAAGGGAGTTGTAAGTCTCTGCCTTACGGTAAAATTGCTTTTTATTTATTTTCTCCCAGCAGCTGTAAGTCCTTGAAAATGGCCCTTGTTGTTCACCATCAAAATAACACACTGCTTATGCCGGTGTTTATTCATCATAGGATATCATTTAAAATATGTGGAAGGTGAACCAGGTGGTTCTGTTTCATGTAGGCAATTTGATTTTTTTTTTTATGAGTAAATATATGTTTTCAGGAAAACAATCTGCTTTGCTGGTAATGTCTGGTGTGCCAGACTTAGATTTTTAGCAGATTCTCTGTTGGATAAGTAGTAAAGAGTTATTCTTTGGTCAGGAGTCATTGCTAAAGAAGTGTAACTCTCTTAATTCAACAACAGCTATATGGATGGAGAGTTCTATAGATCATTTAACTTATTTGTCTCAAAATCATACTTATATACAAACAAAAAAGAGTCATTAGCATATTTGCAGATTGAGCAACACTGATTCCTCCTCCAATGGTAAATAAGATTCCAGTACAATACCATGAAAAGCAAAAAGGCGGTATAACTTGTATTGTTTCATTTGAGTCTATGAATGACAGTAAAAAATTAGCTGCCTTCTTGCAAATCTCTCTCATCTTTCTTAATACGGCTGATACTTGCTAATGCATGCTAGAGCAAGTAGTATCTACTCTTCTGCCTCTCTCAGAGAAATTTGTAATTCTTAGTGGGCTGGGAACAGCTGGAAGGCCAGACAGCGATCCTCAAATTTTCTGGGTCTAATTCTGTGATGTTTTTAAAGTTGTCTAAATCTCCTGGGAGTTTTCAGTACTACTTTAACTAATTGTTTTAATATTGATGAGCATTCCCAATAAGCGTAGCTGCCACCCTCTCAAATTATAGGAACAAATTTGAATGCTGATTAACTTATATAAATTAACCCTATGTGTGCACCATAAATAGTTCTTGAGGGTACAAAAATATTTTCATGCATATTCCTCCTGTTTGGATCTGGACTTATCACTTCTTGGAAAAAAGTGGGTGGAGGAAGGATTCTTTCTATTAAGGGAAACTATTTGCATCATGCTGATTTATATACCTCTGTCAGTAGTCAGTTTCTTTCCTACTGAAAATATCATTAAAAGATAAAGGAGAAATAATTTCAGGACTCAGTATTAGTAAGAGGTGATGAGTTGAGGAGGGAGTCTTTTGTGCCAACAAGAGAAATAATGAAATGCAAGAAACCACACCTGGCTTCATTTCAGAGGACATAAGATCCCAAGTGCTCTCTGAGTTATCCTTGGGGACGCTGAGCAGCTCATGACTTTTCCAAGGTCACTGTTTGCGTTTTCTTCTTTAATTTAATACTCTTCTTCTATATCTCACATCAAAACTTCCTTGTCTGAGAATCTCATGCAGACTTTTTCTGCGTGTTACCTTGAATTCCTCTAGAAAGTCCACATGGAAAAGTCTCAGAAGCCTTATCTTTCTGGTCCAAATTAGACTTGCATTAACCATTGTTGGCAGTGAATGTTACGCTATTATAATATTTATGGTTGCAAGAAGCTGAGATAAAGTCTCTTCTAGGCAAAGGAATAATATTCAGAGAAAATTCAGTAGGTAATAAGTTTCTAATCATAATATGCAAAATAAGTCAAAAGGAGACATTTCAAAAAAATAGCTTTTGATCCAGTATATCTTTTTCCCAGTAGAGCTGATCAGATAACAGGTTGCATTAATTGGTACTCGGTGTAGTAGGAGATGCTAAATACTTCTGCCTGTCAGCTCTTCCAGATGTACAGAATAATCCAGAGAAGCACATGCAGTAACTGACAGTAATGAATAGTGAAGCAGCTGACAATCATGAATAATGCAGCACAGTAAAAAAATTCCTGGCTGAGAGATGGTTCACAGGTTGTTCTACTAGCACTTTCTTTAAATGTGAAGTGTTGATTACAAACATATTTTTTTTTAATGTGCTTCAATAAATTAGGAAACAATATATATAGCGCAAGTATAAAGTTAAGCTTACAAAAGAGAAATATCACATCTATAATTTTAAATATAAAAATCCAAGATCTGGGAAGGAAGGCTCAACAAAAATGGCATCTCTGTAATTGAAAAGCAAACATCATTTTTTTGCTAATTGTAGATACAGCAGAGATGCATTTGCCACAGATGGGATGTAGACATATTAAAAAAAAAGAGATGCTCTTGCACCAATTACCTATTTTGATGCAAAACCAAATGAGTTCCAGCAGAAAATGTTCCAGTTACTTCAATGGAATCTTATGAGGAAAATATTATGCATTACTTATTTTAAGCATCTAATTTGATAATGTGGGTGATGGAAGTTTCCCCTAATAAGTGAATCAATGCATTATTCTTTATATTCTTTTTTGTTTTGTTGTAGTTTTGGTGGAGGACAAGAGATTTTCCATTACTGCCTGTATATATTGGCTTTTTGCATTTGTCACCATAACATAAAACTTAAAAGGTAGGTATACTTGCTGTGACCAGGTGTTTCCTCACAAATAACCAAAAGCAGATGCCATGAGCAGAATGGAGGGGTATTTGAAGCATGCAGTGTTATTCAACAATTTGCAGCTCAGAGGTGGTGGACACGCTCAAGTGGTGCCTCTTCCACAACTTAGCCATCCGTCTTGGGAAACCCTGTAAACTGCAAGTGTCTAAAGCATCAAGCTGGAATGAGCGCCACAGTTTATAGGAAAATCATATATATGTTCTGTATTGTGTTTCTTTCTTTTTTTTCTCTTTTCTCTTTTTTTCCCCCTCTATCTCTATGGAGACCTTCCTTATCCCATGATTTCTTTGTTTCCTTAAGAACTCTAAATGAGCAACCTGGCCAGGGGTCTTTTGGAAATTCTAGCAAACTCTTTTGGCATATTTTCTGACATTTTCGCTCATTTGTAGTACATGACTTCTTTATAAAGACCATGCTAACTTTTACCTGCTATATCATAGCTGGGCACACATCTTCATTCTATTCTTTATTATCATGTCTACATAGTTTTCCCAGTAAAACAGTTTACCTTTCTGCTCTGCAGGTTCCTAGATCCCTTACAGAATTCTACCTCTTCAGAACCAAACAGAACAAACCAGTTAATACTTTTTGCCATCCTTCTGCTCAGAGGCCCATTAAAGAATCTTGTTGGAAAATCTTATAATAAAATATCCAATTCCCCGCATGTAGTCCTCATTGTACTTGGAATGGAAGAAAAATGTGATGGTCCTATCCTGACCACTATAGGAAAAAAGTAATTATATAGATCAGCTTTGGAAGTAGAAAGATAATTGTATGGAAAAGTGTGCAGAAACCAGTGCTATGTACAAAGTAATACTGTAATGTGCATAAAGGGGAGTCCTTATGACTAAACTGCCTTGTTTTTGTTCTTTATACACATAGGTCATGACTTGACTCCTTGCAAATAGTTAATACATGGCTAAATAAAAGAGGCCCTGGTTTCCGGTCTCGAGTCAAGTGATAGGAACTGGATTTAATTGTGTGCTGTGTAGTACGAACCTCTTGTAGATTAGTGCTGCCTTGGAGATTGCTCTTTAGAGAGTTCCAAAACAGAACTGAAGGGCTGAAACAACAATTAAGCAGTGCAGGCAATCTGTAATCAAGCATGCTCCCTGGCCTTATTTTATTTAAGAGTATAGAGGCACTCAGTGTGATGCTTTTAATGAATAGGAACAGCTTGTAAACGGATAAGGGAAACAGAATGACTTTTGAGTAAATAATCTACTCATCTAGGGAATGATGTAAACCACTAGCAGAGCATTTTCATGCAGCGTGAAATCATTAATGTTATGTAACAGTTGAAGCCATCCACAAGGGCTTGTGTGCTTATATTCAGGGCATGGTTGCTGACATATAGCATCCTCTTACTCCTGGAGCTTGAGAAGCTTAATCTGAGTAAAGTGCATTTAGGCCATAATTTTTTGACATGAACTGAACTGAAAGGGGCTCTTGACGAAGTGCTTAATGAAAAAGAAAGATGTATCTTTACTTTGGAAGGAAAGGGTGTATAGATCTTTTTGAGCTTAGTCTATGACAGTGATTTAGATCCAAAATTTAGCCTAAATAAAATGATGATTGGTAGGGGTGTTCATGCTTAATCCACTGGTCTTAAAAGCAGATATTGCCTTGGGTAGCTGAGAGCTGTAACCGTGAATAGTGCATAGGAGGTGGGAGGAGAGGGTTGGTGCCTTTCAGGCCAGCACTCCAGATGTGAAGAGGAACTGTAGTTAATGTTCAGTGCCTTACAGAAAGAGGCTTTTTTCTATAATTATTTCCCATTGAAGTTAGTTAAAAGGTGTTCTCATAACACCGTTCCTTTTTCCTAATATGAAATCTTCACTGTGCTTGATCAAAATGGCAACCATTAGATACTTGATACCAGGGAATTTGCCTACTTATAAAATATAGCTTCCAAAATCCTAGTGGACATGATTTGTTAACCAAATGAACTATTATAAGGAGATATGAAAGCCATGATTGACACACAGTGTGCAGTGAAGGGAAATATTACCCTGGAAAGCTTTGCACAAAATGACACTGAAGGCTGCACTATGGAAAGTTCAAACAACAGAAGTTCATTAGAGAAATCCAGAGTACGTTGATCCTCCACTGATGAAACACCATCTCAAAGCTAACTAGGAAGAAAGGTGATGTAGGCCATAAGGAAGACATTAATTTAGAGAAATTGTGGACTCTTGGATCTTGCCTTCTCCCTCCTCCCTTGCAACCATCCCCAAGAGGCTCCTCTCTGCTTGACCTCACTGTGTGCAGTGGCACGTCTGTAGAAGCAGCCAAAGTGCTCCCCATTGAGCAGGACACAGGGCACTGCCAGGGAGTGGGGGAGAAGTGGCAGGCTTGTAGGGCAGGCAACTCTGCTCGAGAGAGGTGCTGTCTGCTTGATTAAAATTCAACACCCTTTTGATAACAGTTGTCAAGTGCTTCTTATTCATAGCCAGTTTTAATTCCCTGAGCATCTCAATGCCTGTGCACTTTTTGTCTGCTCCATATGTACATAAAAATCTTTCTTTGAGACTCCTAGGTCTGAGAATATCAAAGTTTAATTTTTTTTTTTTTTTTAATGTGCTTACAATCCTTTCTGATCATAGATAAATAAAAGCTGTGTAAACTGAAGGAAATGAAGCCTAATAGGATTCATAGGATTGTGCCAGTTTCAGGGTAGTTTTCCATCAGTGGCACTACAATTTCATTTCCCTAAGACAGAGAAGCTGCTAGTTTGGAAAGCAATAAATTAAAGCAAATGGAAACTGCAAATTCTCTTCTGCAGATTCAGACATCTTTGAAAGACAGGCTAAGATTATTTGCATGAGCATTATTTTCTTTCTAGGCAGCTGCAATCAGACTTCAATTTCATTTGTCTCAGAACACAAATCAGGTATACTTAGCTAATCCTGTAAAATTCAACCATAATATCTTCTTTCGTTAGCCTCTTTAAAATGCATTTTTACTGTTATATTTTTAAAAGAGGATTAATCTATTCTAACATAAATCACAATAGTCTCTTTAGTTATGGTACATGTGATGGTTCACACCATTTAAACTATTTAAATGCTGATTTATGTTGCCTGAATTATTCTGCAAGAGTTGTTGAGATAGTAAGGATGACATTTGGGCAATTTTGCTGCACAATCTATCAGATATAGATCTTATTCAAGACTTAGTTCTCCCTCAGTCATTGTTCAACATCATAACTAGCCCTTATCTTTTTCTTAAAAACTTGTGAACAACTAGTGGCAGATGTAAAATAATAGGTAATGATGTAAAATAATAGAACATCATAAGATGTTTATGAAATTTATTTGAGAAAATCAATATAGAGTCTCTGTGTACGTCATTGATACTTGGAAAACCTATCAAATCCTGTTCTTCCATCTTCTAAGAGACAGACCATTAGCTGTTACACGAGCATGAGCATATCTGTAATCTTTAGATTTCGTTCCTCCATTTTGTAATTCAGCTATAAACATTTATTTGATATTTCCCTTGACTATTTTTAAATACATGGAACACTCTCACTTTTAAATACATGGAACATTCTCACCTTCTATTATGGTGACTCTGCACAAGGTATCCTCTTATCATAAAATGCAATTGGCGACAATCTCTCCGATTTTTGTCAGAGATGTCATCACTTTCCCACATACCCTATTTATTCTGAATCACTATATCCCCTGAGAATGCACTACAGATTTTCAGAATAGTAAACAGTTCAGAGACCAGAGAACCAGAGAAGCTCGGGGCAAAATAAGGACATACATGTTTTTCTTTGGATAGAGCTTTTAAAGTCATTGCAAGTGGCTTATGTATAAGTCCTTGGATTTATAAAAATGTTGGTTTAAATAGGTAGGTGGGGCTAGAGCAAGAGTGAAGTATCTAATCTGTTTTATCAGTAATAGGCAGCATGATTCCATGTCATGGAGTCAGGTGCCAGGACCTTCAGAGAGAGCCTGGGATTTGGAATGCCACAATTTAGAGTCCCATTTCTGAACTCTTTTAAAATTATTATTACCATGAAGAGGAGCAATTAACAGTACTGCTTGTTTTTGTTTGTTTGTTTTAGGATGAAAGCACAAACCAAAGCACAAAATTCCTTTGAAGTCTTCCACACCTTAGCCCAAATTATTGATGTCAGAAGTTATTTTTAGACATGCATTCTTTCTTTTTTATTTATCCATACTGTGGACATGACAATGCTAATCATATAAGGCTTTTGTATGTCTTTTATGGGCACTTAGTGCTGCTTCATCTGAAATTACTGCAAGACCGTGAAAACTAGAAATCAGGTGCATGTATCTTTTGGGCATGTAGTCAAGCATTTATACATGCATTCACATTTTGAATCCATACATGATTTCAAACTGGTGCACAGTACAGTGATAAGAGTTGGATTTTAGTCATATCTTGAGAACAGCTTTTAAGTATGGAAATAGGGAGCCCTTCAAGAAGGATGGAAAGATGAAAAAGTCTTCATCTAAGAAGGCTGAGTTGGCCAGTGATCAGCATCCAAAGACATGAATAAAAAGGAAAGAAAGGAGTATGTAATCATTATACCTGTGAACCTTTGCCAATCTACCATTCCTCCCAGCTGACTTATGCTAACACAACTGCTACAGATGGAGTAGAGTAGTATAATAATGATTCTTTAGGGTACATGGTTTGAACCTGAGCAAAGGAAAAACTTCAGTTGCTTTGACCTTCTGAGTACATCCTGACTTTCCTCATCAAAGAAAATTCAGTAGAGAGTTCAAAGAGGCAGTGAACATATTTCTATTTTATGTCCAAAAGAGAAAGCCCTTCTCCAAGAAGTTCACATAAGACTAGTTTATTTAGGCAGCTGGCCTGCAATTTATACCAGTTTTCTTCTTGTGAATAATTGCAATCTAAAGCAAATTCTTCATCCTTTCATGATGGAGGCTGAAGGTGAGATCAGCAGTTTTTGAAGAAGAAACTTCATGACAACTCAAATGGTCTGTGAATGCAGATACATAACACAGACTTGAGAGTGAGATTTTATATTTGAGCTGAAATTTAGAAAATGTCAAGGAATGTAAGTTACTTGGGATCTTTGGAGAGGGAAAGACTAAGGAAGAGACCTAAGACAAAAAGAATGGGAATGTGAGTGCCCAGGGAAGCGAGAAGCTAACAGCAGGGACCTTGGCGGTATCAGAGCCTTTAGCATGTGCCAAATGGGCAGGTATCTGTCCATTTTAGGCATTTTGTGCTTTCTTTTAATGTTACTAATGTACTAATGTACTAATGTTACTAATGTTACTAGCTACAGCTACAGACAAGCTCCAGATCAGATAGCCTGTCTGTCTGTAAACCAGCTCTGATGACTAACTAAGCAGATCTACCCGTTCTCTGATATTTCCTGACAACATTGTAAAGTAGACCATACTTGCTTAATTCATATACCTGTTTAATGTAATATACGCATGAATGTGTTTGTATGCACACATAAGATCAGACACAAATTAGTGAGTTCTTTGGATCTGCACCATAGAAAAATGCACCTGAACAAGGCATGAGCATAAGAAACTGTATTTATAGTATAGTTTTTCTTCAGTGCATAAAGTCATGAATTAGAACAGTTGATGATCTCTAACATTTCTTGAGAGTTTTTTTTTAAGTGTGAGAAGTGGTAAACAAATAGGTTAATTGAATGTAGGTTAACTGAGTTTAAATGTATATTACAAAAACTAGTAACAACTTAATTAAATGTAATTGTAACTTGATATATTTAAATATGTGACCCCTACTGGAAGTTTTTGTTAGCCTTTGGAGTAATTAAGTTTGGTTTTGTTGAAAGGTGCAATGATCAAATGCTTCTTTCACAGTTTGTATGTGGTATAGTAATAACTATGTTTTTCTTTAATGTACTGAAAAGTTAAACAGTATTTAAAGAACTATTAGTTAATTATTTCACCTCTAAAATTCAGTGGCCTGAATTATATGATTATATGGTTTACTAATTCAATAAGTAATATTATTGAATGTAACTTCTAGCTTGAGTCAATTTTCTCCTTCCTTCCTTCCTTCCTTCCTTCCTTCCTTCCTTCCTTCCTTCCTTCCTTCCTTCCTTCCTTCCTTCCT
>JAUBOD010000966.1:654682-678894 GCA_032353885.1 Nothura maculosa
GGACCAGATGATCTCTAGAGGTCCCTTCCAACCTTGTAGATACTGTGATACTGTGATCTGTCCAACCTTCCTTCTTCAGTCATTCAGAGCCAAGTGTAACTTTGTCTAGCATCCTACATGAGATGGTAAGTGTGCATGTAGGTGCTTTCACAAACAGGGATCCCGATTGGGCCTTTGTACACATTCCATTTAAACAACACCTGGAGCAGGAGGAGATACACTTGACAGCACACTGTTGCTGTAGGCCCCTTTCTATTTAGGAAGATAGCACAAAAAGGAAGTTTGCACTCAATTATCCATTGGCAGGTCTTTGTGAGTGTTAAGAGGGTACAGTATTCTGCCCAAAAGTGCATTTGGGCAACTGTGCTATTGTGGCTTAAAATTGCTGCAGCATTTTCATTCAGAATTAATATTGTTCCCTTCAAAATTGCTGCATGCTGCTGCTGCTGCTGCTGTTGCTGTGTGCAGTGGAGCAGCTGCTCCCTCTCAAGACAAAGGAGGCTGCTCTTCATGATGCGTTGAAGTGATTTCTGATTGTTAAGCATTCTGGAGCCCTTCAGAGTGAAAGGTATTTTTATTACTTTCTATACCATTGGTTTCTATACCATAGAAAGAAGACACAAAAATCCCTTGAGCTGGTGCAGACAAAAATTTACTTGAAAGAGAACTTCAGTAGTTCTGGAGTTTTTTTTTTTTCATCTTCATTTTAATCTGTACATCATAATAGCTGAGGTTTATATATAATTCTCTTTAGGGCATGCTCCTAGTGTAATTAGTGACAAAAACTGACTATAATTAATGAGTAGCATAAGGCTTTAGGGATAGTCACAGCCTAATGAATTGATTTCCATTGAACTGTCTATAAATATAATATCATTAATAATGAACTGGGTCATTGTAAGGATACCAGTAGACACCAGAAATGAGCAGCAGAAATGAAAACCCAGAAAGCCTTTGGGTTTCTCCTCAGAGGCATCTTTGAAAGGTTGTTTCCCCAGTAATGATATTGGCAGAAATTGTAGTGTGCAATGTATCTGTGTCCTGGAGAGAGATAAGCAGCAAGTGCTTCAGAGCCATGATGCTGCACCACCATAGGTGGTGTTCCCTTTTTGAAGTTCCTGGAAATTGAACACTCATGAAGCAATAATGTTTTGTGTTTAGACATAACTTCTGATATTTTCATTCCTTATTTACTGGTTTTATAGATTATGTTCTTTCTAATTGCATTCAAAAGTCTGTATGAGCCATCTCATCTGTTGCATCTGTTAGTGCAAGTGAGGTGCCCTTATCATTCAGCCATGATGATGGCTTTTATTACAGCAGCCCAGTAGTGCTTTGCTGAGTTTTTCCTTCTTGGAAGTCTCAAAGCAAATGTCCTTAGAACACCATGCTCATATTCCTGTTGAAGAAATTCAGATTTTCAAGCCCGAACAATCATTCCTTATATAGAAAGGACTAATTCCCTGAATTGCTGAAAAACTAAGAACTCTAGTTAATTCCATAAGAAAGGGTAAGAAAGTGACTAAAATACAGAAAAATAGGCCACTCTCATTTAGATATTTAAAAATATTTTACATATCTAATTTGAAGTTATATTTGTTCAAAAATGCTGCTCTCTGGAATATGTATCTTCATAGCCATTTTCATAGAAATAAAGTTTGAATTTGATTTTTACAATACGGCTTTCCTGTGAATGTATATAAAACTGCACCTACAGTTCTATCTCAGAAAGAAATTGTCAAAGAAAATGCATAAAAATTTAAGATGAGAAAAAAAAAGGATTTTTTTTTTGAGCTTAAGTCTGTGAAATTAAGGTCTGGGTCCCAGTAGCTTTTAGCTTACAAGAAGGAAGATGAATAGGTAGATTTTTATGTATTTATTTATATTTAGAGACTGAAAAAAGACATCTATTCAAGTTATGTTTCTACTGTCATCAATCGCACAATAAATAAATAAATTCACATAACATTAAATAATCACTTCAACAGGAACTCAGCCAGCCACATACCTAATGGTAGTCCTGGGAGAGAGATGAAGAAGTAAAATAAGTATATGTACATACTCTAGAAAACAGTAAATCTCCACTTTCCAGTGCCACTACACTCCCATTTCTAGCTACATGAAGAGTGAAATGCTCAGCCAGTCTTACAAACCTGCAATGATACAAGATTGAACATTTCCTGGCCTCATTCACAGACCAGTGTTATTTTGGGTGACAAAACGAATTTGCTGCTTTGGAAGAAAAAGAGAGCCAGGCTTATCTTCAGCAACCTGCCTGAAGGTGAGAGTCTAGCAGACTACCTTGGAAGGGTAGGGCTGTGGAAGCAAGGCAGTGTGCAGGGGCAGAGAGCTGGAACATCTTATCCATTGGTAGTGTTTTAGGTGTAATGTGGTGCACTGAGTGTGTGTATAATTCCACAAATAATAATGGAAAATGAAATGTTTAATGCAAATTGAAACATTTACCATACCAAAATTTATTAATGACCTTAATAGTAAAATAACCTAATAGTGCGTATCTAAAACTGTTAGTACTGAATGCAGCAATGGGAAGATAAAAATGCCAGGCACAGTGGGAGAAAACTACCTGACTTCAGATGGTGATTAGCAAAACGTCCAGACAACCAAGACCAATAATGTTTTGTGTAGCCAAAAAAAATGACCTCACTATCTTTAGTTGTTTTGCTACTAAATTTGGTGCAGTAAGATCATCAAGGAAATGCAACCTGAGACTTTTGTGCAACAAAAATGCTCGTGTAAAGATTTTCTGTTTCTTTCTGGCCACAGTATTTTGAAGTACAGATATTTATAAGTAAATCTCACTTTGGAAAGGAAGTAGATGCAAATATAAAATATCTATTTCAGTTCTAATAAAAATTCTTACCCTTATGATGGAATTGTTTAAAAGTTCTTTATTAATGAACAAAAGACAATTTTTCATATATTTTTTTCAATTTTTGTAAGTTTTATTAGAAACTAATAGGGTCTCATTTTGGGAAGCAGTTCTTGGATGTTAATTCTCTGTTCATCTGTCTCCCCAAACACCTCACACATTAATTAAACTTTTATAGCTATTCAAACTAATATCTAAACCTTCCAACTCAGAGCAGCTTAAGTATAGCCTCAGGCTATATCTGGCCCAAATCTACCAGAATGGCTCTATGCCTAATTCTCTGTTTCAGCTATTGACTGTTCTTGACCCCCTTTTTTTTATTTTTATCAGCTATTATCTTAAGCAAGCTTGTTCTGTCCCAATTCAGTTTTGTCCACTAACACAACTGATGTATGTATATCTAGTTGTATATGCCAATTTCCCATGGCCAGGTAGTACTCCTGACAGTAACACTTCCAGAGAGCTGGAATATCTTCACAGGAAGACTTTACTAAAGTCATGCCACAGGTGATTATAGCTCTTTGAGCTCAGGTTTCCAAATGGCATGTGATCAATGGATGGTCTGTGACTTGTAAATAACTAGGCATTTGGCCTTTGTAGATAGATGTTGCAGCTCCTTAGAAAGTGTTCTAGATCTTATTGTTTTGAAGAGAGCTGAGTGTCAATTTTTGGGAAAAAAAAAGAAAGGGATGCAAATCCCTAAAGCAGAAGATGAGTTGAGCTATGTTTTTTCATTTGAGTCTTTGTTGCTCTCCCCTACTGCAATTTATACTTTCAGCACGTAGATATGCTGCTTCCTATGAAGGAGTTTCTGCTCCTGTCAAAGTCTGTGGAGTCTGAAGAATGATTCATCTGCTTTGGGATAAGATAAAGAGTTATTTAGATTCCACTGCCTGTATGAACTAGAACTCTATTGTATACATTTGGCACTGAGACAAAGAACATGTACCTGGGGACATTGACACTGCAGACAAGTAAAATTAGGTCATCCGTGTTGTCTGATCTGCCTATCTGAGACGGTTGCCTGAAACATGTTCTTTTAATGGAGAATAGTGCAATTATTTTCCAACATGCTGAAGATTCCTCAACTATTTGGGAAATGCTTTCTAGACATATGGTTGGCCCTTTTTGCCAGATTAATGTAAGGGATTTCCTCAGATCTAGTAACTCATTCACAAAAGCATACAGCAACAAGATAATATTGGTTTCTGGGAAAAATCCCAGTTTTATAAGGAATTTAGGTATATGATAGACAATTGGTAATGTTTCAAATGAAGGGAAAGACTTCATCTCTGGCCACCAGGGGCTTCCAACTGCAATAGTGTAGAAGGTTGCGATGCCCTGGAAGTCATTAGATCTAGTGCATCTGGGATTTCACAGAACATTGAAGGAAGGCTTTTTCAATGCAGGTTGCTTTATTTCTGTCTAGCCTTCTAAATCTTGTTTTCATGTGTGGCAAAAATATCCCTTGTGTAGGCTCTTTCTGCAAAAGCATCTCTATTTTCCATGCTTGTTCATTAAAATATTTCCTAAAATGTAAAGTAACACATTACGGTATCTGTTGATGGTAGATTTCTAAGAAGGACATAAGCTCTTAGCAGTATTTAACAGTTAGTTTTGGCATGAAACTTCAGACAGTTGTACTACAAGGAAATACCTGTGAAAGGGTGGTTAAAGGAATAAGAATTCTAAAGATTAAACTAGCTTAACTTTGATGGGAAGACAAGGCTTGTGGGAATTATATTTAAAGATGTATTAATGATTTTAATTAAATTAAACAAAACCTTAAGTATGCAGCAGATTTGATTCTTGGATTCAGGTCACTTAGTCTGATCTAAAATAAAATGGATTTTAAATCAATTAAAATTCAAAATTTCACTTAGGAAATACCTGATATTCCATATCACAAGACTGAAACATTTTATATTTAACAATTATTATTATTGCTCTTCAGGTGTGTAACTATGTAATCATTACACTTCATTAATCACATTCAATGAAGA
The DNA here is from genome assembly GCA_032353885.1 of Nothura maculosa. NCBI lineage: Eukaryota > Metazoa > Chordata > Aves > Tinamiformes > Tinamidae > Nothura > Nothura maculosa. Next base: position 659,579 of record JAUBOD010000966.1, read on the forward strand.
GGTAGCGCTATTAACTAAATCTGATTGGAAAATGTAACTGTTCTACTCTTCCAAGATTTTTTCATATCCCCAAAGCACTTTTACCCTTTTTACTCCAGGCTTTTGCCAAAGAAAGAAACTTCAGGTTTAATGTTTTGTAGTTACATTACCCATTACTAGATATGTCAAGTACATTCTCTAGTATTTGTGTCCAATGTTACAAAGCATTTATATAGAAAGCTAATAGTCATGATTATGTTTATTGCTCATTCTGCATTTAACATAAACTTACAGAAATGGAGAATGACTTTGTGGGAAACCTGCTGGCCCAAATCTACTGGCAGCTCTGCTTGAAAAGCTTGTTACTGAATCCTGTTTTCTAATCAAGACCAGGACATTAAATTTCCACAGTAAATGTACTGAGGCATAAAGAGCTGATTATTTAGATCACTCCTCTGTTTAGAAGGGGAGGAAAGCCAAATGATGTGTACCTAGAAACTACAATTCTCATGAGGGTTGAGCATTAATCCTGGAACCTGCCACTTTGCAGTTTTGATACATTAAAAAAAAAGCTGTTAGATAAGTCTGGCAGTTGACAAAGCAAATTAATTGAGAGAGCAAACTAATGAGAGAGCAAAAATTTAACTCATTTCTGGTAAAATAGAATAAAGTTCTAAAGAGAATGCCAGGAGAATTTCCCCTCCCCTCTAGTCTTCATTCATTTTTGTGAAGATTAATGATGAAAGATCTAACAGACTCTCATTAGGTGCCAAAAGAAATGGCATATATGCTAACATCCCTCCAGGAGCTGTGGCTATGACTCCGAGAAATTAATTTATAATTCATTTTAATACGGTTGATACTTCTTAATGTTTCTTCCTGAATGTTATGAGACAAGTTTTAAATATCAAATCTTGCAAAACTATACAATAAATAAGATCAAGCTGTTCCTTGTACCAGAGAACTAGTATAGAAGCCGTTTTTCCTCCCCTTTCTTCTGTCATCTTCATCTCGCTTAAAATACACAGTAAGAGCTCTGCCAATTGGGATATAAAATGCGTTCTTGATTGTAGCATATAATTAAAACTTCCCTTTCTGCTTTTTTCCACATCAGTTTATAAAGGACCTACTTGAATTTGAGGGAAAAAAAAGACATCTGGCTTCATGGCTTTGTGTGGGCTGAAGTTAGTGAAATTCCTTTTTTTAAAATTTATATTTGTACTGAGTCAAGTCTAAAATAATGAACATTTCTTAGCCCCTAGAATATATTCCTTCATCCTGAGAAGAGAAATACATTCTATCATGATCACTAAAAACACTCCAGAATCATTACTGCACATTGCACTGCTTTGGCCTATTATTGAAAATATTGTAGTACTATATAAAAAATAGCTCTTAGATTAAAAAAAAAGAAAAAAACCTCAAACCCCAAAGCATGTTCTTCTATGACCAGCTTGTGACTTTAATTAAAAAGATTATGCCAACTAAAATTTCTACTTCTACTACAATAGGCTGCATGAGAGGGACAGTTTCTAATAAAATCCTGTATAATTTTCCTGGAGCATACCAAAACTATAGGCTTTAAAGTGCTGAAAACATTTGTGCTGGGTCAACACGATCGTGGCCATGCACTTACACAGTGTCCTTGGTGAGAGTCACAAGGGTGCTTTGCAATAAAGCTCATTAAAAATGATCAATATTTAAGAACTGTTAAAAGCAGCAGCAAATATATTTCTTTGATGCAATTTTAAATGCTAGAACAGACTGAGATTTTTAATATAGTCCTCGAAGTAAATTTTAAAATTGAATGGTATAATTAGAAAAATGCACAAGTTGTTAACATCTCAAGGTCATAACTAGGACAAACCAAGCAGCGCTGTGATCCTGACCACAAAAGAAAGCTGTAAAACGCGGGCTGTGGGAGCCGGTCAGGTAAACTAGAGTACAGCTCTCCTCGACAAGGAGCCTGGATAAATGGGCTGTGGGAAGGGAGGAGAATCTGCACTGCTGTTAATGGCATGGCTCATGGCGCCCGGCAGCTGCACTGAGCACAGAGCATTCACCAGGGATTGGTTCTTACCCGAGCTCATTTTCCAGAGCAAAAAAAAAGGAAACCGAAAGCTTTTACACTTGTTTCACAAATGTTTCTGTCCAGTCTTCACAAATAAACACCGGCCTAGATTGGGAGAATGTTATTGCTCGGCAAAACATAACTGCTTTGTCTAGAGATAAGCTGGATCTTCCAAGAACCTTCCTGTACTGCAGGGATTGGGATCACAGTCTCTTGGTGAGCCCCCTGTTCTATGCTGGGCTCTGACCCCTCTGGGAAGCTCAGCCACATGCACCACCACCCTGGCTATGCTGCCCGTCTTCAGAAGGCCCTGAAGAGCAGGGCACCCATGCATCCCGCAGCCAGCAATCCCGGCTGCTCTCCCTTCCACTGCCTTCATGGCACAGCAGCAGCTGGTGACAGTCTCTACAGGATCAGGGCCACGGGAGAGCGCACAGCAGGAACAGCCTCCCTGCTGCTTTCCTAACACCCGCTGGTGCTGCCGCTCCAGCGGGACGGTGGCACAAGAGCAGACTGGGATGCAAGTACACACAGCCCACTAAGCTCCCCTCACCCAGAGGGAAGTTACTTTTTTTTCTGAAAGAAAAGGTAAAATTTCTATGAACAACTTTTCAATCCTAGCTAGATTTGGCCATCACAGCAGCATTACAGATCACTACCTAAGCACATATTACATAGTTGGATGAATAGTCTTTTAAACTAGGGCAGCTGCAACAGCTATATGCTGAGCTGAAGCAGCTTCAGGGGCCCAGACCATACAAGGACTTTGCTCTCAAATACGCAAGTGTTCTCAGTTCTGCACTGTGATCCCCTATTATGTTTTGCAGTACTGTGGAGTAAACCAGCTATGCAGCAAGAGCATTGCTTCGTCTGTAGCAGAGTTTTCCCACCCTGGCACCATATAGAGCTTGATCCACACCCATAGTTGCACCAAGGAAGGAACATACATTCGTTATTGTCACAGAATGAAATTACTATTTACCATATGAAAGAGAAATTACTATTTGCCACGTGGAGAGGTGAGGAATAAAGGATGAAGAAGGATGACTTTCTTTCCAACAAGTAAACTGTAGAAAATTGACAGCAGATGCATCTCCCTCGAGTACTGCCACTGTGAAATGACTGCAGCTACACTCACCTGCTGAGACAGGCCATGCCACATGGTTCCTCCCTCAGCCAAATGACAAGCACCCTGGAGCTCTCCTTTCTGGGCCACAGGGCTGCATTTCTTCTGCACACGAGGAGGACATGGCTTGTGCATCCTTGCATTTTCCAAGTTGTGGAGTCAGGAGATGGCTAATGCATTTTGTGTGCTACGTGGGAAGATCTCCCTGTAGCACAAATATAGTGGGCGAATTTCAATGTATACATGTGTAAGTATGGGACTGAGGAAGCAGCAAACACATTAACCTGCACTTCGATCAATGCAAGGAGACCAGCAATAAGAGCTGTACTGAATGATCATTACTTTAAGCACCTCCTGAATTTTTTAAAACGCCTCTGCCTCTTATGTTGAAGTACATGGGAAGTGGGGAGCTTTTTTTCAGTTCCTTATAGATTGCTGCATACAGTAAACCTTTAAATAACAGAGTGTCTCAGGCACATGGAATCATTATCCATTACGGAGGCTGCAGCCCTTACCAAGTATATTTCTCCATCAGCTGAGGGTGCCGTATGTAAAAGCTAACACCTGTTTAAATGAGATTTGAAGTGACAGCTTTTTGCATGCCCATTATCCAGCAGTTGTGACTGCTAGCTCCTGCCGGGTGACCGACAGACTGTGTGCAGCAGGGAGGATAAGGAGCAGAAAAAGTGCATGAGGGCCTTATTACCACTTCCACTACATGTTCACATATGTAGCTTATCTTGGAGAACAATAGAAGATTTCTTGTTAATATATCACTGTGTTTTCAAAGCATTTCTTTGCTACTTGAAATATGACTACAAAAATATGTCAAATTTTGCAGAACAAATTCACTCCCTGTGTGTCTCCAGTCACATCTGCTAACCACCGTGATGAAGCATTAGCTAGTTCTCAGCTGAAAAGTTCTGGCTTTTGTCCAAAGTATTTTGGTTTTCAGCCTACAAACAATAGCTCTCAGTTCTGGTATGTAGTTTTTGAATAAAAAAAGAAAGGAAAGCAAATACTTGCAGCTCCTGCTTTTTGATTGGATCAAAAATATGACTTTTTATCAGAAGATAGATCCTAAACTAGGAAGAAGATAGAAAATTTGATTGAGCTTATCAAATATCACTTCTCATGTGGCTGGCAAAGCAGTGTAAGTTGCTAAAAGGAGATTTTTGACTGTTGCAGATTTTGGGGGTTAGTTGCTATTGCATGCAAATAACCTTTACCTGGGTGACCTAGGTGTCAGAGTTTGAGAAGCAAAGTTGGCCCATATGATGAAAAGGGGCTCTAGCAGAGAGACCTGCCATCTTGGGCACCAGGATGTAGACCAGGTATATACCCAAGGTGGCAGCATATGTAGCTCAGAAGCCATTTTGTGGCTTGCTACCCATCCAGTAGAAACTGAGGCATAAAAGGAATGGAAAATCAGTGACATCTAACAAATAGTGTCTGTTCACCATCTTCCTGTCCAGCTATCTGTCCATTAGAGTGTAATAGCCAACAATCAGTTGTTTCTGCACATTTGCCCTGCAAAAGGCAGCCAAGTATTCCTGTAGGAATGATAAGAAGCAATGATCATTTGCCAAAGAATTCAGAGTTTCCACTCTGGCATTTCAACATGGCTAAGTAGGGTTTTGTAGTCCATTCCAACTTTTTTGAGAGTACTTTGGAGTATTGTAAGTATTATAAATTTACAAAGTGGACAAAGACACATTTCTTCTTCACCACCACGTCACTCAAGAAGCATGGAGCAAGCAGAAGAGTACCTCATATGAAAACAGATCTTGGCACTGATTTTTAGCCAAAGATTTGTCTCTCTTCACAAGACCTCTTAGTGGCCCAAACTCTTAAAGAAAGGGAAGACAGCATCTTTTCTAGAGAAAGAAATTTTGGCTGCCTCCCTCTAAGAACGATCTTGAGAACAACAGTAAACAAAGTGTGTTCTGCTTCCAGTTCACACTTTATCAGTTTGGCAGATTGCCTGCAGACATCTTGTGTGGACACACCAGAGAACACGGTAATCTCCTTACAGAAGTCAAGCATGCGGTGTCTTGAAGTGTGTGGCTCTGACCATGCCAGAGGGCAGGCTTAGAGGCTTGCTGGCAGAGCAGCAGGTAAGCTGAACACCCCAGCGACTGCCATGCATGCACTATATCGATGTAGCTATCATTGCAAATTAGGAAAGCCTGTGTATTTCTGCTGAATCCTAGGAGGCCTGAAAGGTATATGTAATATTTATGGAAGGCAGAAAATTAAAACTCAGAGAAAAAGATTTAAAAATATAAAGAACTGTGAAGATGTCAAGAAGTGAAAAATCAATGCTAATATGATACAAGGACCATAGGAAAAAATAAAGTACTGACTTGCAAAGGAGAAACTTCTCCTTTGTGATTGAGCAAAATTGATATGCAGAGTATCCATATACTGATACGGAGACACACTCTATTGCTCCCCAGTTTCTACTGCAGTGACTGGCATTTCCAAGGCACTATGGTTCAGGTTCACCCTTGTTCAGGCTGCTACCGTGACTAAGGTTCATGGCATTAATTATTGCAGTGCCTCAAGGGAAAACCTGGATCTTTACAGTGCAAAGCAGCTACAGAGCTGGCTTCTGGGTACAATTCCTTTCTGAAGCCTTTCTAGCTAAGGAGAGATGGAAACATCTGGAAAAATGTTCCTTCTACAGTTCAACATTTTTAAAATTAAAAAAGCAGATGCTGTGGAAGTAAAATTTTATATGCAATTATTTAATAGCATTTTAAGCAATTCTGTGTCATTGGAATGATACACTAGTAATTTATATCATGTATTGGAGCAAATAACTTGAGAAAGTGTTCAATAGAATAATCTGTAAAGTGGCCATCTTGAAACCTGAAAAAACATTATTTTTTCTATCTAACATTTATTTTGCACTATGAAAGTGTCTTGTTTACATTCATCTGATGTGTTTTACGTATTGGAGATACCACATTATGTACTTTCTTAAATATATGAACATATCTCTAATCTCTGAATCATTGAAGCTCTAGGATTCAAGTTTCTGCCAGATTTCTAGCCATCTAGCAGTTCTGGTTGGTTGTCTTTGTAATCAAATAAAAGAACGCATGGGACCATAGATTACTGATATCAGAAGGAGCATGATCAGACCTTGGATTAATGTCAAATAGAATATTCACTTGTAAACTGATGTGGACTGACTTTCATTTGACTTTGGATCAGATTGCTGTGGAAAAATACATTTGGCAAGTGAAAGAAAGCTCAACATTATAGTAAAGTAATTTATTCACCAGCTGTTAAATATAAATGGTTATACAAATGATGTGCTATAAAATAAGACGACTGTTATGCATAAGAATGTGAACTTTTCTTTCCTGATTGTTCTTTGTTTTGTGGTAAGGTTGTGAATGTGAATTTCTTGAGAAGGCTTTGTCATTGTAAGGTGACATGTTTAATTTTTTTTTATGTGACACTAGTGCCACCCACTCTACTTTCAGGACTTCAGGAAAGGATAACTGTAGTTCTTCCTGTGATATTTCTCTCAACTAGAGAAAATGAAGTTAGCTTTGTACAGCACTCCTAGTAAATCCTAGGGAACCAAAAACCAAAGTTGCGTTCAGCTTCCACCAAAAATCTGCATTCAGCTTCCTTCCAGCTTACCATAACGGGAAATGAAGTAAGTTAGATGAGATGTGAATAAAAAATTGCATAGCGCTTTCTCAATATGGAGAATTTTAAGAGTGATGAAGATATTACTGCTTACTTGATTGTTGCCTTTTCGGTGAAATTCTTCAAAAAAGAGGAATTTAGGATATTTTACCTTTGTGTGATACAGCAAGTGAATACACATTCCCATTCTGTGTAGCAAAAAACTGAAATACAAGAAAAGTCAGAGTTATCCAACTTGCTACTGAGGCCCTTCAGCGGATCTGGGCCTGGAATGTAAAATTCCCTTTTGCTCTGATGCAGTAAGCATCATTCTTCTCCTGCAGTTCACCCAGTTGCTAGTAAGGAACAGTTCAGTAAAATGACATATAGAGATTTCTATTTTATTTTTTTGTTATCTTTGATTTTTAATGTGTGATATATATATATATATTCATGATTTTTATTTTTGGTATACAAAATACAAAGTAGCATAGCTGGAAAGATTAATTTTAAAAATAAAAAAATGCCTAATTTGCAATATTCAATCACATATACTTTTTGTCTTACATTATTGACTACAAAAACTTTTCCATGTCATGAGCTGAGGGAAGATAGAAAAGGTGACATTCATAGCTGCACTTTTTATATACAGACTTAAATTTTAGCGAGGTCCCTGATAAATGTCCCTTGATTGGAGATTTCTGCCTATCCAACAGTCTGTACTAGGAGAAATTCAGTGTAACAAATTAAAGAAGATGAACAACTTAATAAAGTAGGAGGCATCCATAAGAAAAGCCGTGTCATATTGAATAGAAATATTAAGCAGAAGCCCAAAGACTGTTGGTCAGCACTTGTACTTCTGAAGTACCTCATTTATCTGAATGATTCTGGGAAAGTCTTGAACTGTGAACTTGTTCGTCCTGTCCACAGTGCAGAAGCAAGAGAACTGATGAGTTCCTGGTGAAAAGCAGAAGGATTTCAATCACATTCATAAGCAGCTTGACATTAGACCATTGTCATCTTACTCTGGCAGATAGGAAGCAGTAAAAAATTACTATTGCAATATAGAAAGAGGTCTCATGGAAAGCATAATGCTTTATGAAAGACTTGGCAACAGAACATGCAGCATTTCTACTTTGAGAATAAATAAAGAAACTTAGATTTCTTCTGTCTCTCATTCAATCACTAGCTATTTGTGAAGCCAAAACAGAGAATCTTGGCTTTGCAGGAGATCATGCTGCTGCCAGGCTGTAATGATCTATGCTTACTGTATGTACACAGAGCATTAAGAGGAGGCAATGTTATTCAAATGAGCCTGTGGTTTACTAGATGAATTTAATTATTTCTGGTTTGTTTTTTCCCCTAGGGACTGGTTTTTGATGGAAGAATTCAATATTAGTATTTAGATAGCTTGCAGTATACAAGCAGCACTGCTGAGAGCATACCAAAAAGAGAGTTCAATTATAGCTCAGTGAAGTCACTAAGGACGATGAGGTTACATCTGTTATTCACAACCTTCAGTGGAGAAAAGTAGGTTGCTCAAAAACTAAAAATATAGGGTAAAAAAAAAGATGCTGAGAGCAAGCATAGGTAGAATTTTCAGTAGATATCTACAGCTTGAGAGTATATTTTTGTAACAATAATTCTTGATAAAGAGTGAAAGTTGATATTCTCAGGAAAGTCTTTAATTTCAAATATCTCAGATATAAGTTGCCCACAGATAGCTGTTTCACTGGGAAATGATCTTCAGAAAGAAACAGCGCAAAAGTTTTATAAATGAGACTTCTATCCTACATCCCACATTAAGCTCCCCAAATTGCTAGCTGCTTTTGAAAGCCAGTCTTATGATCAGAATGCAGAGGCAGATACTTCGCAGTTTAACAGAATTTTTACATAGAGAGGCAAAGAAAAGGAAGTGTTCATATGTCGTTAGTCTGAGGTAGAAAAAAATGATAAAATATTTTCATTGCTGAAAAACAACATTTATATGGATGAGGTCTGGCAAGTTATGCCAATACGGAGGAGATTTGAGGTCAGCGCTCATGCCCATGTAGATTTACAATTGTACATCTCTACTGGTACATGCAGTTGTTTGTTAGTAATTAAAAAAAAGATTAAGTTTCAGCTGCTGATTTGCCTGAATAGCTTCAAAGACAAGAGCAGGAATAAGCAGGAGGAAGAGGTTTGCAGCAGAGGGCTTTTAGTAGGGGTGAGAGATGGCCTAGGAATAGGGTGTGCATTTATGTGGTTACCCAAAATAGTAAATAGTCAAACTGAGCCAAGAGGAAAATGATTTATTGAGCATTAGAGAGAAGAAATGTGCAAAAAAGATCTTTCTCCTCCACAGAAGTCATTGCCACACAGAGCACTAAGATGACCAAAAGAGAAATGTATCTCTTTATCCTCCATCCTATTTCATTACCTTGGGGCATCTTCAGATTTTGAGGTGACCTGGTGACTGAGGCACTGCCTGAAATGTCTTGCAGAAAGGCAAGAATTCTTCAGTCAAGGTCAGCTCCCAGTAGGAAGCTAAGTGTCTAGGACTCCTCCCTTGTGCTGCTGACCTGTTGCCAGCCTTGTGATCGGGTGAAGAAGAGCTCAGTGGTCTGTCAGGCATCTTGAAGCTGACCTTGGGAGCTGTCAGAAGGCTCAGTATCCATACTTAAATCATCTTCATAAAAAAATAGGATACTTTGTTCTGACATCATGCTAAAAACAAAAGAAAGAAAGAAGGAAAAATAACATTAAACTGAAAAGTATGAAAAATTAGCAGAAATAGAAAACTTAAATACATTTTTAATGTGTGCTTTGGATGTGTTTATGGTTTCTGTCTGACTCTTAAATGTTTTCTGGTTAGAAGACTAATCTGTCAAACTGACTTCCAAGATATTTTACAGAGCCCTCCAGTGCTGGAAGCACCTCCTTTAGCAATTCTATCATGAAATTTTCCATTCCTGGAGTTGGATTTCTGCCTCAGTTCACCATTGGTTTCAGTTGTAAATGATTTAGTCTACAGAACTTCTCACAAACCCTTGCAAATGAGTCAACTAGGACAATTGCTGAGAATTGCTAAGGCATTGCCCTTTTTATGTTCATTTTTGTCCGTATGGCTTTCCCTTTTGTTACTTAAAGATGCTTTTAGAATCCCCAACCAGCTGGGAAGGACATCAATGGTCCTGTCTGGATGTTTTAATCACTAAGAAAAACACCATATTTGCAACAGAGGTACACCTCTTGGCAGATATGGACGATGCTGAATTACGTTGCTCTGAATATGTATGAATTTAGGAGCATAATTTTAAAATGGCATACAGCTTCCACATTGTTCATTATTCTGATGGCTGTATGGGAATGATGAATATGGCTTATTGGAACTCCATGATAGAAATTAGACATAATCATAAATAAGAAAAGTTTGTTTACTGGTGTGTCCTGATTAGATGATATTAAATCATTACTTGCTGGGTTAGTGATACTTCAGAACATAATTTCAATGTATATCACTTATAGTGTCATTACTGTGTGTAAGCTGTATTTTTAATTTGAATGTGTTGTTCACTAGCCATTTTCATATGAGGAACGATGTTTGTCACTGCTGATGTAGCTTATTGCTGCTTGAGTTTCATGAATAGCGGTTAACAAGTTCTGAGCCTGTGCGATAATCCTACAGCACGTCACAATTTTACATTCACTTTACCAGTGACATGACTGCATATACATTTCAAGTGCCACAGCAGCTCAGTTGCTGTAAGGAACGAGTAGCCACCAAAAATGACAGCCTAAGTGATTGTCCCCAGCTAAATTTTTAACAAACCTGCCTTATTAGTCATTGGAAAACCATCTGTCAGCTCTTTAACCTTGATCATAATCTGCTTTTTCTGGTTGCCAGGGCAACTCTGTGTCAGAATGTGTTGGAATGGATATAAATCTTCTAGTGGGACCTGTTTTCTTGGGTCACAATCCTAGTTCACTTACAATACGTGTCAGTTTCTGTTGATTAAGGGCAAATAAGGGATATGCTTAAGTCAATTGTTATTAGGGTTTTTACATATCTAATCCTCCAAAAGAAGAAAACCCTATGTTTACTCGCATATAAGGCAGCATAGAGGTTTCTTTCATCTTCCTTTAGATATTCTAGTTATTAAAACATTAATTCTTCCATGCATATTCAAAATGAGTTGCATCAGATTATATTATTATATATTATATTATATTATAGGCTCTTATATGACAGATGGAAGGTTGAGAAAATAAGATTAAATATTTTTTCTTACTTTTACACTTCCCAGAAACTTAATACGTAACAATTACACTTATTACAACTCTGTAGTGCACCTGAAACTCAGTTAGTTTTTTTCCTTTTTTAAAATAATCTATTTACTAGTTTTAAGAAGGTAATTAATAGCGTATGAAGAATTTTCCAATGCATGTCAAATGCTTTATATAGCTTTGTTGATACAGCATTAGAGCAAAAGATACTTAATTTAATGCAAACATCGATAAATACCAATCAAACACAGGATGAAGACTAAACAAATGAAATACAGTATCAAATGAATTCTAGATCAGAGATTGGCTGCATCAGTGCTCTCCTCCAGCTCTGCCTCCTCCTTGTGTTTTCCTGGGTATTGTCTTCACACTGCTGAACTTGAGCATGACCAGTCTGCTCACAGTTACTCAACCTTCTCCTTTCCACATCTCATTTCGTTCCACTAATGACCAGGGATAGAGATGAGCTTGGAAGATGAGCGGTAGTTCATTTGCAAATGGGAAGCTCTCTGTGCTGTATGAAAGGCTTTAAGGGAGTATGTAAATAAGACAAATAGTGGGAAGGAAGTTCCAACTCATTATCTACCCAAAATATTATCTTATGTGCAACCCTGATGTGTGGGTTTACTCGTGTTTTTGTTTCAGTAAGCTCTATTATCCTATTGTCAGAATGTAATTTTCACATAATTACTGCTAAGACCAAATTTTCTGACATGTTAAAGGTTTTCTTTACAAAAGATATTTTCGTATCACCAAAAGGCCATGTAGCTGGACAGATTCAGTCAGAGTGGTAAGAAAAATTTTGTGTGAGACTGTATTAGGAGAGCAAGTTTTCATATAGTCAGCTGGAAAAGCCAGTGTAAAGCTAAGTATCAGTTTATATCTGATATTCATGCAATTCTAATGATGTAGAGCCTCAGGGCTCTATTTGAGGTGCAGATCATCACCTGAGCATCCAGGTCAGTGTTCCTCCTCCAACTCCTGCTCTTCTGTGTTGTGTACCAAGTATTGCTGTTTGCAGTACCAGACACTCAATAGCTCTCATCACTTTAGGATTCACCTCATTTAATGCAGATACCTAATTCCAAGCTTGTCACAATGAGTTTTTATAGTCATAGAGAGAAATGGACACTTGTAAGCTTTATTCCCCATACCTCTGAAGGAGTTAGTTAAAATATGTCCGATGACTTACAGCCTAGAAACTGCCTTGGAAGCTAGCAGTGGGTTGACCTGGAGGTGGGTGAAATAATTGTGGTGATTAAGTCTACACAATATCTCCAAAAAGCAGGCAGAAATCTGGCAGATTTGTGTCTGCTCTTGCCTTGGTTTGGCTCCACTACTGGTGGGTAGCCTCATTCCACTTTAGAGGACTATACCTACTCTTATGATGAGATTCACCAGACCTAAATATGTCCCAGAGAAGTGGAGATGAGTTATATTCCAAAAGTGCCTTCTCCTGTTTTTTGATTGTTTGTGAGCCTCAGGTGAGAGTGTTAAATCTCTGCACTTGGTCAGATGAGTCCCATTCTTCTAATTAAAATGAAAAAGTGTCAGACACAAGAGTTGGGGAAGAATGTATTTTGTCACAGTTTCTAAGAACACAGTTATTATGGTTTTAGTTGTTTTTTTGTCCTTTCCTTGTTGACATAACATACCATCTTTTCCAAGGAAAATGTTATAGGCATGTTCTCCTGACAAGGTCAATCGTATTAAAAAGAAATCCTGTACTGAAATTGCCAGTTACATAACCTAGGAAATCCCTTTATTAAGGACCATTTGCTGTAACATCTAGTGTATATAACTCATTACTGCTTTACTGATTTCAATGTGTGTGCATCAGTTCATGCTAGATGAGCATCTGGCCCCAAATGTTCAGTACCTAATTCTTAGGATGGTATTAAGAATGTAGGAAGAGAAAAGGATTATGTTAAGTACTTAGTTTTATTTTCTGTATTTATTCATTCACAAGAGAGATGATGACAGAAGTAAAGAAATTAACATATGTCCCTTTCTGCCCCACTCTCCTAGTCCTTTTACTATTCTTTTTAAATAGAGCTTTAAACTAGAAAGTTTGAAATGAAAAAATGCTTATACTGGAGGTTGACTTCTATTACATACCTCGTGTATCATATTACTTCCAAAAGGATTTACTGAGTTCCTTCAGAGTAAAGTACTACTGAGTATGACTTTGGACCCAATATCTAGTAAATAATAACTTCAGTAACATGTATTACATATCATGAAGGAGAAGCAAGGCTGTTATGTAGAACAACAGAGAGTATGAAACAGGAGTAAGGAAAAGATCCAGTGGTAACACATGCAATGGGGAGTAAACATGAGAATCTAAGTGATGAGATTGTCAAAAGCTTAATTGGATATTAGAAATTGGAAAATATTGAAAATTAGATGGGATCACTACCTTCCTCAAACCACTCTACAAACATTACCTGATAAATCTTTAGACAGTAAGGTTTGATCCCTGTTTTGAGAGTGTTGGAGCATAAGGAAGACATGGTAAAGCCTAAAAATCTACTGTAAATCCTATCAAATTCAATGAAAATGTCCATTTCAAGTGCTTGCTTAATTTGAGATGAAGCTTACATTTTCAACTAATGATTACAAACATACAATTAGCACTGGCTTGTACCTCAGTTTAGAGAGATAATCAGCCTTTGTGATAGTGCTGTAGTCTTTCTATTTATTTATTTATATATGTATTTATTTATTTATTTAATAGAGCCCTACATGTTGTGTTTTGTAGAGCCCTACAGCTACATGTGAAGAGTTGTCTCTCCAAAGCATGTTAGCTATCTGTTCTGCCCAAGTACAGAAAGTGAATTGGTCTCAGAGCTAAGAACAGAATTCAGGCAGGATGCCCAAATTCTTGATCATCAAGTTTTTCAATATGCTAAAATTTTTTAGTCTTAGACCACCTATTCAAACTAAGCATGTGAAGAAAGCAATTAAAATGGTGATAGGTTGCTTAGTCAATGCTTATCTTAAGAAAAATCCCATCTGTTCTTTATGCAAGTGAAGATACTCACCTCTCCTGTGATCCCAAGAGAAAGGCCAAAACATAAATCTGCAAATAGGCCAAACCATCCTGTTAGTGTGTAATGGGCCCTGCAGACAGTGACATTTCAACAAGGCTCATGCAGGTATGTGCTCAGCCTCTGTCTTGAATATTAAGACTGGGCTCCATTTGACATTTTTTAAAGAGAAGATTCAGAATGATCTCCATTTCCTTTTTCTACTTTGTGAAAATCTTAGTCCAGCAAAACAGTAATAACCCGGCAGATTGACGAATTTGCATTTGCAGTAAGCCTCTATAACCTTGGCATGGATTTTCTAGATGCATGCTCTATTCATTGCAGCCTCTGCTCTTCCTTTTCTCTTCTGATGTCGTAGGCTTCCTGGGAACTGCAATGAAATGTCATTGATCTGCTCCTAAGAGTTTTGCTGAAGTGATCTTTCGTAAGCATAACCTTTAGCAATTCTAAGATTCTAACTTTCACTCTACATAAATTTTTACTCTTGGGAAAGACTTAAAATTTTTGCAGTTGCCTCAGGTAAGTGTGAGAGTTGTGAGACAGCTGATGGGGTCTAGTTTAGTAGAACTAGGTGCTATTAAGTAACTACTTTTTCCTGTGATGGCTGCCTTTTTTTCCAAGACTCATACCCCTCAGGTCAATGACCAACCCCTGCATTTTTTCACATCTTCTTTCTTCTTTTCACCCACTTGGAGAGAGCTGCTTCTGTTTCTCTATGCAATCTAGGGATAAGAGATAGCCCTATCTCCCTCAGTCTCACCTCATTACGTTCCCTGTACTTCGTCGTAGCCAATGCTCTGTACTATGCTGCTGCTCACAGCCACAACCCAACAGCCTCTGAAAATGAATTGGGGACATCTGAGGGCTGCAAGGA
This sequence comes from Nothura maculosa, assembly GCA_032353885.1. Taxonomy (NCBI): domain Eukaryota; kingdom Metazoa; phylum Chordata; class Aves; order Tinamiformes; family Tinamidae; genus Nothura; species Nothura maculosa. The sequence goes on from JAUBOD010000966.1 coordinate 674,596, forward strand.
GGAAGGAGTGGGAGTTCTCCAGTCGACAATCTCATTTGTCAATTTGTCATCAGAGTTATTCAACTGATTTGTGTGTGTGTGTGTGTATGTGTGTGCAGGATCAATGGAGAATAATTTACTACTCTATTAGCAACATTAGTCCTATTGCATTTGTGTTTAAAGTGCAGGGGAGATGATAGGTCAATAAAAGTTGCCTTTATGCATTTAGGTTTTTGTAAGGTGCTTAGAATTTTGGATGTCCAAGACCTTTAAGGAACCTTGCTTTTCAGAAACTGGAAGTATCCTCTTCTGAAAATCAGAGGTAGAACAGAGGAAAATTGAGACATTGAAAATGACTCTACAACTATTTTTGTATACCTAGTGAGGGTCAGTGGACTGGTTTTCATCATTTTTCATTCTGTGGTATTCAGTCAACAAAGATTCTTCCTCTTAAAAAGGCATTAATTTATTTTCCATAATTGAAAACAAAAAATTATTTCAGTATAAGTCCAAGGTCATGTTCGATGATATGAATACTAATCCACCAAAGGTAAGGAAAATGAAGCAGAACTCTGCCTTTTCCTCATTACGGCAGAAAACACTGACATGTCATTAGCATGAGGTTGAAAACACAAGGAAATAACATTTGCCATATATTATAATGTGCTGCATAAAATTACTGTTTATGTTTGTTAAGGTTAATCTCAAGGCTGGTTTCAAGGTGAAGCGATGGAATAGTTTTTAAAATAGTCATTAAATCATTATAGGCCAGACCATGGGGCTGCAATTTCCATATTGATTCTCCACGTCCACTGTATTGACATTCCATGGTGTGTGGGAACGCCACTGTAGCAGAACCCCCTGTCCTGGCTTCCCTTGCCACTGGGCAGTGCTTATGTTCTCTCTTAACCAACAGCAACATTAGTAGTTCAATAGATAAATTGAGTCAGAAAGCTGAAGAGGGTAAAATAGAGCAAGACCAAAGAGTAAGGTTGTATGCATGTAAAGGGAAGAGAAAGAGAAGAGACACAGACTCCTGGACCAAGACTGCTGAGTCGCAGGAGCAGTTCTCTTTGCTGACTACTTCAATCTACTTTAAGTACAATGGATCTTTATGATAATCCATTGGGAATCTTCACCGTGATTCAGTGAGTAAACTCAAATAAATATATCTTAAGATAATGTTGATATAAATATTTAAATATATGCATATTTTGCAAGGGCAATATGTTTAAAAATACTTCTGTATGCTTCATGATAAGAAATATTTTGAAATGACCTAGCTAAATATGAAAAATACTTTGATCTTAGAATTAATCTAAGTAGCATTTCAACAAAAATGGTAACTTGGGCATCCTAGATAATTAACTGGAAATGTCACAGCATTGCAGTGAAGTTCAGAAAGTAAGGAAAACTATTGGACATATTCTTTCTGCTAAGGATGCTGATCCCCTAAGAAGTATGTCTCCTTAGCTATTTTTGCAAGTATATATTTGTAAATGCATTTGTAAGATCCTGAAAGTTATGAATCTAATTTCCTATTACACTGTGGGTCTTGTCTGTATTTAAAGAATAAGCATAGATAGAATATTCAAGATTTTACTGTATTCTGTGCATGTTGGTTCACAGGAAAATAGGAAATGCATAGGAAATATTTGTTTAAAGTGCACTTCACTACACTTGTTCACAAAAAGAGGCTGTCAAAAGCTTAGAAAGATTGAGACTCAGAATGTCTGGAATCTGCTTCCAGTTCTGCCAGAGACCTTTAAGGTCATGTATGAATTTGGCATTTTTATTTTTGAGCCTATGATTTCCATCTCTAAAATGGTTATAAAACTGGATCTTACTGAATAGTAGCGGGAAGAAAGTTTAACATTTTCATAGTCCTGACCAAATCTTCAATGAATCTTCAACAATGTAAAGCTGCTTACTCGGCCAGTTCCTTTCTACTTGAATACACGTTTCTTTCTTTGTGGAACTGAACTGCCCCGACACAGTCTTCTCTGAGTCTTTCAGTAATGTTTTTGTGCATTATTTAACTTTTTTTACCCTGATTTAGTCTTCTATAAATTAGGTAAAATATGCAGGGCCTAAAGATATTTGTATGTTTTTCATTAAACATATGATTATATTTTCTGTGCATTTTTTTCTTCTGCATTGTTTCCTTTTAATTGCTTGTTGTCATCTTTATTTATCAAGGCAAGTTTTAAACTCATACTAGAAAACATTTTGAATAGAGAACGTGTCTTGGCAGGTTTTCAGTGGAAAGCCTAGCATATTCTGGGATACATTGAAAAGATGATGAATTTCTGGATAATGTCTTTCTCTAAATCCTTCTTCTATCTTTCTCTACAAAAGCAGATTGGCCGCTACTATGAGGTAAGTGTTCCCCTTCTAGAGTCTTCAGGTGAACGTTGTGACTGGACAGGATGAACAAAGAGAGTAAATACAAAGGAATTATATTCATCCATTTCATCCATAGATCTTTACACTGCTTTTCCATTAAAAAAAAAATCCTGGTTAGACAATGCATCCAGAACCCAAATCAGCATTTTTCCAGGAGCAGTAGAAGACAGTTTCAGCTCCATATGTGCAGGGGTTGTCTGGTGTACCACGGTTGTGGATGTCCTTGGTCTTCCAAAGAAGATACTTTACTTGTGAGACAGGTCTGCTACTATGACTGCTGTCAATTTGATCCATGGGAAGATTTTCCAAATAAATTGATGGAAAGTAAGGATGGTCTTATTTCCTGCACTTGTAGATTCCCTTGGAGTTGGAGTATGAATCAAATTCATGTTCTTGCATTACAGGATGAAGGCACCCTAACATCAAAGGCTGTATACAATGGGTACAGTCATTTGAGTCCATGTGTACCAGTGCTCTGCTCAGCAGGCTTAGAACTGCTCATTATTTTTTCCCCTTTTTAAGTGCAATTCTTTGAGTAAATTACTTCAGAACAAAAGCTGCTTGGAATGAGTGGGCAGTGGTTGTGCAAGCTCTACAATAGAGCCATGAGTAAGAGAGATTCTCTATTATGCACGTTCCCTTTAAAACATGAAGATAACTGGCAAGTCTTGCACAAGCATAACTAATACTGATGAGGAATTTGGAAGCTTAAAAGGAAAGGAATTATTTAGAAACAATCATTATAATCTCTTTGATTATCTGGATGAGGAGTGCCAGGGGTAAGAAACTGGTACACAGTGAATTCAATGAGGCTTCTTGTATAGGTGTCAAGTCCCTGGATTATTTGTGGCAGAACCAGTGTTCAGTCATTAGAGAGATAGACTGATATTTTTCCAGAGCACCGAGCTATTCCTCCCCCTGACTGATTGCGAACAGGCCACCTACAAAGCTCAATTAGGTATATGTTGCTTGATATAAATGACTGAGTCTTCATCTCACTGAAAATCATTTATCTTTAAAAATACCTTTTTTTTTTTTTTTAATTTCAAGGAAACAAGAGGGGAAAAAAAGAAAAACAACAAAAGAAATACATCCCATTAGCTTCTTCTCAACAGATGAGCAGTAAATGAGGGTCATGTGTGTACACTGCAATGATTTTCTGGTGCTATTTCTAACATGCTCTTCAGGCTGGCTGTGAAGTAAGCTTGCAGGCGTTTAAATAGAGGAGTGAACTTTCTGGAAAACAGCCCTTCTGGCTTCCATGATATGGCAGCAGTAAAAATCTCCCCTACCTAGTGCTGTCCCCAGAGAAACACTCCTAATTCATGAAGAATGGGGATCCATCAATGAATAGGCTTGGAAGATGATAAACTCTGACAAGGATGGGCTGAACTGAATATGCTTTAGGAACCAGTTAGTATCGAAGTGTGACACAAGAAGCTCACAGTGTCCAAAGATTTCAAAATCAGTGATTTGTATTGCTCATTTTTAAACTTCTGAATTACAGAAAGACAAATATTTGCATCTCTAGGATCTTTAACTGTGTAAGAAAAAAAAAGCAAGTTTTAGCACTACAAGTAGCAATAAGAAAGGAAAAAAATCACAAGTAGTTATACTTGCTCATCAGACTTGACAGCCTTAGCTTTAACTTTATAAAGACAGCATAAGTGGCAAATGGTGCTTTTATTAACATTAAAATCAGAATGTCTTCCTGCATGCAAATGCAAATACCTTCATTGGAAGTATGCAAATGACTTCCTTGGAGTAAGACCATTCCCAGAATGTGCTTGTATTATCATTTTATTTCCAATCAGGACCATATTTGTGAAGCAAACAGCATCTCAGATGAAACCAGAAGATGTGGTCTAGGAGAGTACCTAGTATGTGCTAGTGGACATTCTGTGGAAGGCGCAA
>JAUBOD010000966.1:678994-690071 GCA_032353885.1 Nothura maculosa
CATCTCAGATGAAACCAGAAGATGTGGTCTAGGAGAGTACCTAGTATGTGCTAGTGGACATTCTGTGGAAGGCGCAAATTAAAGTAAAATCCTTATAATGTGTAGCCATCAACTCTTCTGCTCTCGCTGTTTGATTCTATAGATCCACTTCAGTTATGATGTGCTACTTGCTAATACAGAGATGTCCTAGACTTTTAAAGGGACAGACAAAATCAGGCTGGCTTTGAGCCAGATCAGCCATTAGCTTCCCAGCCTTTCCAGTAGTTTGCATTGAGATTATGGAGAGGTGCCTAGCAGGAAATCTATGACTGCAGCGTGGGTGATGTTTAAAGCAGTTTCTAGCTTTAGGTTAGATGAGGATTTTCAAAATAGTGGTTTTAGTGGCTTATTTTGCTGCTAGAGAAGATGTGCTGTGCTCTCTATTTTTACACTGTACTCGTCATCATTATGTAGAAGGTTATGCCAGGGTAGGATAAGTTGTAGACATTGCCAGTGAAAAATGCCAGTGAAAAGCACTGTCAAAGAGATGATCTGGATGATATAACCAGATCTATAACTTTCCTTAACTGACTGGGGATCTTTTCTGCTCAATAAGGCCCCAAAATAGCTGACTTCTGGCTAGATTTAAATAAGCCACTTGTAAATAATTTTGTTGTGTTCACTGAGAGGGAAACATTCTGGCTTTAATTGATTTTGTTCCTGTACTTTCAGAGTGTAATGCCACAAGCTTTCAGTATTGACACTGTTTCCAGACCTATAATCAATTCATGGTGGCTGCCCTAATACTCTGACCTCTGCTATTTTCCTTTTTCCCTTATATTCACATTGAAAAAACACTGACACCATACATTCCCTGAAATTTTACACACTACACTACAGAGTCTTAGAAGACAAATACATAGGATTTTTTTTTGACCAACTCCAGAGAAATGCTTTACTCAAAAGGTACAGTGTGAAAAGAAAAATAGTGAATATCTGAGAGATGTGTTACATCTTTCCTCTTTTTTTAATCTACTGAAAGAATTCACATTGTGTAATTTTTGCTTCAGTTAGCAGTTTAAATAAATAAGAATATTGTAAATGATCATGATCATTAGACCAATGACTTGTCTGAGTGACAGCAGACATAGGCCGCTGAGCACTTGGATAGGAACACAATGGCAGTCTGAACTACAGCTGTAAACTACAAGTGAAGGCCAGATAAATCATAGTGGCAAATGTTACTTCTTTCTCTCCAAAAAGGCAAAAACTGACAGTCTATGAAAGACACCTATGAGATATTCTATAATGATACACGAGACATTTCAGCACTGGCCCTGCTTTGAACATGAGGTTGAGTGAGAGACTTCTTGAGTTCCCTTCCAACATAGATGGCTGTGGTGATGTTGATAAGACAGTGAAGAGTAGGTATTCTAGAAGCAGTTTGTGGTAAAAATCAGTTTGTGTGCCTCTCAGAACTGCTGCATGTTTTATAAATGTAACCCAAATACTACTTTATTGTGCTGTTGAATTCAAGCGACCCATAAGCAATTGCAATATGAGAGGGAAAGACTGCAACTGGTGATTCAATTACATGGTTATAGGCAATAACACTTTCTGGCATAATCTTTCCACTTTGGTATCTTTCCTTCTGCCTTAGCCCAAATACTTCACAGCAACACAGAATGTAGTGTCAACTTTGGTCTTGGTAAAGTTGGTAAGACAGAAAGATATTTTTCCTTCCATTGTAACTGTGGCCACTGATTTGTTGGACTTTCAGATTAGAAGATTAATGAAACAGCCTTTCAGTGATCTTGCAGAAAATATTTAAATAATCAAAGCTTAGTTGGATTTTCTAAAAGACTTAAGAAAAAAAAATAAACTTGTACTTTTCTCTTTCATTTTGCACTGAAAATCCCAATATTAAAACTTGCCTTACATGGGGCAGTTCCTACTTGGAAGGGTCTGGATGCAGCAAAGTGAAGCTGATACACACTGGTCTTCAGCATGACAAACCAGAGCACACCCTGAGCAAGTGAGGTTAATTCTACTGTTCCATCTACTGTGTAGACATATTCGTGCTCCACTTCAAGGCAACAGCATGTAGCTTTTTTTTAAAGAGTGTCTGGCACCTACCTGGATCATCAGTCAGCTTTCATAATGTGTCTCTTTGAGCCCAGTTTTCAAAGGTATTGATCACTGGTGCTTCCTCTGCTTGCAAGTCTGGAGAGTTCTTGTCAGCAGCTTGGAAAATCAGACTTCTAGCATTTCTCCTGTTTGACAGCAGAATCAGTGGCCATTTTGAAAGAATTGTGCCTGTATCTCTGGGAATTTGGAATGTTTTTACTGCAGGGCTGCTGAGAAAAGAAAATATTATTTTGCATGTTGCACAGCATAGGCATGGAGCCAGAGCTCTGTGCTATTACAATATCTGATCTCTGTAAGGCAAACATCCTCCTGAAAGGAACTAATGTTTCTGTCTATTCAATTCCGATTCACAGTTCAGCACTTTCTTCACTCAAACACCCTCAGGAAGATTGTTAACTGTATTTTTCTCTTCTCCTTTTATCTTTATTCCTGGATTAAATGGAGAAATTATTGCTTCATGTTACAGTCCTTTTTTCCCCTTGCAGTAAATCTGCCGCACTATTTCTTGCTATCAGCAAGAAGTATATCAAGTATTTTTCTCGATTTCTGGTTGAAATTGTGAATTATTTGCATGAAATAATGGGTTGCATGGGGTGCATTGTGTCATAGAGTGTATAGAGGTATATATTTTTAGCTAAAGCACAGTTACGTCTTCAAAGGCCTTGAAATGTACTTTTCTTTTAAAGCAAAGAGTTGTTATAAACCATTTCAAAGCAAATGTGCTTAATTATTTTCTTCCTTCTGTTTATAAGCACAGATAATAATATTTAATATAGTCATTAGTAGAAAATCAGCAATATTTTTATCTGCTGCTCACTTGCTGCCTCTGTATTGCAAGCACTTTATAAAAATCAAGTGACGTTGGTCACGAGTTGTGATTTCTTACTTCTGAAAGGTTCTGAGTGACTCTTGAGAGGAGCTTTTCTTCCACGAATACAAAATTTAGAATTCATTTTCTATAAATACCATGCAACACACAATTTATATTTATCATTTGTATTCCTGCCAGGAAATCCAATTGTTATTGACAGACAGTGGGGAAACAGTTTCATTTAAATATTTCAACCTTTACAGAATGTGTTTTATCTGGGAAAATAAAAAGAGAAAAAAAAGAAAAAACTCTTATAATTGGAAAAACCTTTTATTTATCAACATGCAACCTAGCCATGTCTTTCTCCCCAGTGAGCCTGCTTGCCATTTCTCTAACGAACGCAGCAGTTGCCCACTGCACCTGTAGTATCCGTATGGACACCTTGCTTTTCCAGATGAACAGCCACAGAAGCTAATGATTCTTGATCTGCTCCTCCAGGTAAAGCCTGGGTAGTGCTTCAGAACCATAGGACAGGCCTCTCCTGTTTAGCAAAGATGAAGCTCCTACTTCTCCTACTTAAGCAAATGCCTAGTGCACTGAAATACTAATTAAAAATCTACCCTCCAAAATCAATGCATGTTATATACTACTCCTCCATTTAAGTAACATTCTGTTATCTAAGGGCTGTGGGGTTACAGCTATGTACGTGGAAGGCACGTTGTCTGTGCTTGGCTTTGGGTTTCATTCACTGCTTGGCTGGGGTAGCACAAGCCATTCAGCAGTCTTCTTCTTCTGAAGATTTCTGCTTGGTCCAGCTCTTGCTTTAATGCCAGGTTTATTTGGGCACATAGTGGGATCAGGAAGGAAGCTGGCACCACAGGCTAAGAATCGCCAGACTAAAACTTAAACAGTTCTTTTATAGTGCTACAGCAAGAGCTTCTTACAGGAGTTGCAGTCACTTCTGAGTGCCTTCGTTTTCACAAATACAACTTAGCAAAAAGCAGGGGTGCACAGCTTGCATCCCTTGGGTCAGTCTTGGATCTTACTTGAATCAGTCTTTGTGATATGGGGAAGGGAGGAAAAGCTGCATCTGATAATGTGTTCATGTTTCAAATTAGATTTTTTTTGTTTGTTTTACTGAAAAAAATACTTCATTAATGTTTTGTTATTGTTGGCATGTTAAATCTGAAACAGCACAGCTGAATGGATGTTAACAAACTTTGTGAAAAATGAAAAGGAAATACTAGTGCACATCTAGTTCCAAACTTTTCCAACCAGAATTAGTAGTGTAAGGAGGAATGCAAGTGGAGGGATACATTGATCCTGTCTTTTTGGGCAAGAGAAAATGCTCAGCATCTCAACTTAGACTGACTCAGGAAAAAGTATCATCAACTGTCAATCTTTTATCTTCCCACAAAAGAAAAAAAATCCTATATTTGATTGTGATAGTCATTATATATAATTTCAACTGGTATTTATCACCAAATATTTTACTCATACAAAATACATATTTAAAGAATCAAATACAACATCAGATTGGAAAAACACAAATAGTACCAGGAAAGCCATAATCTCTTTTGTGTAACAGAAGTAGCACCAGCAAGGAGAAAAATGTCACATGCAATTTTTTATTTTGATAGTTTCTGCATCACATTTATCTATTTCTAAATGGTTAAGATTTCTTTTAAAGGATCATGTAGAAGATTAGGAAGAAATGTGTTCCTTTCAAAGACATGCAATTTTTTTCTTTATGAAGGTCATGAAATTTGGCTCTCTGCTTTATTGACCTAGTCAGACCTTAAAAAGCTATAAAATACTGAGCAGTCGGTGTATCCCTGAGCATCCATATGGAAGGGGAGGCTTCATATAAATTAATTTATCTGGTCTTTAAGAAGATTTCTCTCCTGTTCATATAGGTCAAAAAAATTCCTCTTCTGAAAACAATTTAGAAAATTCAAAGGTAATCCAATTCTAGGCTTTCTGCCATCCAGGTGCCACCCAGCAGGAAAAAAAATATCTCCTTAATCCTTTTTTTGTTTTTAATTGCTTGTTTTTCTGCTTCCCAGCAGTTCTTCTCTTCTAGTACAAAAGTTATCATATCCAATTATACCTTTTTGTCCTTGTTTTTAAAATTTTCACATCTCTTCCGTTATTGATTAAGACAAAATTAATCACTTGATTAATCTTTGAGATATTTTCTCACCTTCCACAGTGATAGCCATGAGCCATTGGTGGCACATTCTTGGGTTTAGGGCTATATATATGCACATATGTATATGTACGCTTGTAGAGGGTATGTGAGAGAGGGCGCACGTGCACATTAGTATCATGCTTAGTATGGTAAATGTCTCAGCATTTTGGACACCAGCTTCCTTACGTGATCAGCTAATAGCTTCTGATGTATGTTTCTTTGTATTTCATTTTTATGTAACAAAGGCTGACAGGAAGGGCACTTCTTGGCAGTTAATGATCACTGTCATTGACTCGGCCAATCAGTCAATAACTGGAAATATCTGACCTTTACATCTTCTGTCCTTTGATGATTCTCTTTAATCTTGTGTTTTTTTAACCTTTCTGGACGGATCTCAAGCTCTCCACTTTGATGTTAATGCATTGTGCTATACTACAATGATTTTTTTTTCCCAGGCTGTTTCTGCCAGGTATTGTAACTAAAAGGAAAGCAAGATTTCATTCTGAAAACACCATTACATTTACTTTTGCTGGAGCATTTAATTTGTACTATCTCCAACGTCTAAGCTTCAGAGTGCACTTTGGGAATTTGTCGATGGCTGTTTGTTTAAGGTCAGCTACAATATTGGTATTTTGATCTAGGTGACTTAATGGTAAGTACTAATGCCATAGTGCACTTTCTCTGACAACACTTTGCCAGTTAATGTATGCTGTAGTCTATCTTTGGTAAGATTCTACTAATAAAATTGTACTTGCCAGATGACTTTTCTCTTTACTTTGCAGGTCATTATGAGCTAAAATGCTGGCAAGAACAAAAAGAAGTTTTCTAGGCTATGCTATGTAGTGTCATTCAAAAGGGAAGATTTCTTACTAAACTATGTTCTGAATGGTCACATTTATATTCATTATATGCTTTTAGTCAGACTGAAATGTTCTCATTTGTTTAGGTAAATATAAATGCAAAATTGAATTCAGTCAGTGATCTGAATTTTACAAAGTGTGCTATTATCTTAAATACCTTGTTAAAATCACTTCAGTAAAGTACTGAAGCCTAGACTGGACTTTATAGCGCATGAATATTAAGCACAGAGCTCAGGTAAAGCATAGTTGCTGCTGCTCTGATCTGCCAGATCCTTGGAGTGAAGACTTCGCTGCCCATGACTGCAGCTTGGAAAGCCATGATCTAGGCAGTGCAACACAGCAGAGGTGGGACTGATTCAACTCATTGACAAAACTGACTTCCAAGGTCAATTTTTTTGTTTGTTTTCTGGTTAAGGCTTTAAGACCATTTCATATACAGCAAATATATACTGTAATCCACCAGAAAACATAGGGCACTTTGAGGGTAGTGAGCCAAATTATTTTTAAATGAAAAAGAATGTAAGTCAAATGATTTTAATGGCTAACAGGATTTAGTATTCTACTGTGCCTCAAGCTGTAAAGACAGAGGAAGGTTAATATTTTTCATATGAGGTTTATATTTTTTAACATATTCTAGTTTTATTGTGACAAAACGCAGAACTATTCTGCCCTATTGAGTATGGAAGCTGTGTATTTAACTCATGTACTACAGAAAGAGTTAGGATTTTTCATGAATTAAGTAATAGAATTAATGTATTTTAGCATTTATGTCGGTTCAGACAATATTTCTAAATTGACATGAAATGTACTGCTTTATTCCTTTTGAATTATTGTTCGTAAGGTGTTATTATTGAGATTATTGTGCTCCACTGATTCAGAAGTTATCACTGAAAACCCTAAACACCTGAGATACTGCAGTAAATTTCTATACTTAAAATAATATTGGTGTAGAACTGTGTGAGCACTGTGCACAATTATCTAAAATAAGATTTTGCTTTATGCAAAATACCACCAAGTGTGGCCATTAGGAGTCCAAAAAGAATGATGAATTAATTCTCATGAGTTTTCTGATTAATTTCATTCTCACTTAGGAAAATACTAACAAACACTACTTAGTAAAATAGTCAAAAGATATCTCTATAAGACTGCATAATTCATGTTTAGTAACATTTATTTCTATTTTTAAATATATTTTTCCTGTTGTTGTTGATATTATAGATTTGATTTGCTATCATATTGATTTCCATGCAAGCAGGTTTTGCCAGCTTTCTGATAGATTGAGCCTTCTTTGAGCCTCATATCAAAATTTATGTACACTTCATTTACATTTTTTTTACGTTTTGGACACAAGTGACTATCCAGGTATAGCTGCACTGATACGTTTGTGTGTATAAAAATAGAAGTGAGGCACATATCAAGTTACATAAAACTGAATTTTTGAGAATTCTGACTAGCTCATTGAAAGATTTTTTCTTCCAGCTCTAAAAAAAAGCTCCTTTTTAATATTGTAGATGAGTTTTCTAACAATTAAGTAGACTTTCTTTGACCTACATTTAAACTTAGCTGTCTTAGACCTTACTGACCTGCTAAAACCTAGGCCATGGTCTCAGTCATTATTCATTGTATAGATGAGAGTGGTAAATAAATTGATATCACAGTTGTGGCAATGTAGAATGCAGTATGAACATGTGTTTTAGTGCATAAGATATTCATAAACAATTTAAATTGGTCAATATAATTCTCTTCAATAACTCTGTGCTCCAAACTGTGCATTAATACAATTTAAAAATGGAATGCAAGTATATGAGGCAATAATATATTAGAATAAGTCTGTTTATATTTAAATCACTGTACTCAAATTATACATACTTTCTGAAGAACAGAATGTCTTCTGTAGGCTTCCTTTGAAATAATTCAGTTTAAAGAGATAAACTGCAGCATTTAGGAGTAAGAAAAGATGGATATTCAAGAACAAGAATTTGCTGAAGGAGGTTTAGACCTGAGATAGGGTCACTAAAAAATTACAGCATCGTGGAACAAGAGTGATTGCAATTTACTGGAAATAAGACTGATGTAGCCCTTCCTGATTTTGAATTCCTTCCATTCCTGATACATGGCAGTTTTTTGTCTTTGTATTTGCAGTAGTGGAAAGAAAAATATAAATACCTCAGGCAACATTTAGTGAGAGAGCCTGAGATGAGATTGGAGCCTCCGAATGCTAAGCATCGACTATAAGAAAAAAAATATTGTTCAAAATGTCTGGCATCCTTGCATCTTGAGAAAAATGGGGAGAATGGCCTTTCAAATAGTTCACCATACAGCTAGGGAACAGCTAGGGATTTGCTTGCTAACATTAAGCAAGATGCCTATCCCTTGTCTTCAGTGGTATAATTGTAATAATAACTTGATGAAGTGTCTGAAGATCAATGAATGAAAAATGTCACTTATGAGCTGCTGCTAAGTAGCAACAAAAAACCTGCATTTCCACTGCTGCAGGAGTGTGTGCTGCATCTGGGTAAGAGAGGGCACTGGGGAGCAAACTCGAGTTTGTGACTCAGCTAATTAAACATTAATAAAATCCTTTCAAAGGGAGGAATTTGCTTCATATTTCTGTATGTTTAGATCCGGTCTGTAAATGTTTATTTTTTTCCGATTTTAGCTCCTTAATTTATTCCTCAATTTTCTAGCCTTCAAAATGATAATAAAATGTATTATGTTTGCAATAGAAGTCTCCAGATAGTATTTTAGCAGTCTGTTAGGAGTTGCAATACCTATAGATTACCCTTTGAATTTAAGTTACTGGCATTCATGAGAGATTATTTCCATTTATTTTATTTTATTGTGTAATATTTTGCAGCAACGACTGCAGTATTGTTATTAAGTTGTGTTAGTTCTGAACCCTGGTAGGTGATTAGATCATTTACTGTGTAAACTTCTGGGCTCCAAAGTCAGGTGGTGATAAGTATTGAAGCCATAAGGGTGTCACTTGCTCAGCTTCTCCAAGGGCTTGACCTCTGTCTTATCAGATAAATGAACAGAATTTTGGTTTGCTAGTGGAAACATTTGCTGGAATTCTTTTTTTGGGGATGTATTTTATCAGAGATAAGACACAGGAAGTATTGCCACAGTGCTGGATGCTTTGGCACGTGAATTTAATTTATACAAAGAATTTAACTACAGGAAAAGAGTCTTTCTAGATATGAATATAGTTCACTCACTGCAAACGTGCATTTGGTATTGAAGCATTTTTTTCTGTTAAAGTTAGTTCATTTCCATATTAATGTGAATTATTTGTGTGACTTAAAAAATTAGATACCTCTCTGTATTAAAATGATAACTGACATCTGTGAATGATAATCTTGCAACTTGGGTATTCAGAGATATGATGTTCCCACAAACTCACTGCTGATCCTCAGGCAAATCATTCTGTTAAAATTCTTGCCTATAAAGTGAGATAACTTACCCTGCATAGCTAAGGCAGGATTTTTCTGGTTTTCTTCTCTTCACATTCTTGTGCCTAAGATGAATCTGAATTTATTCACTTAGGAAAAAAAAGTAGATCAAAATTGCACATTTTTGGCACTTGAGAACTTGTTTGCTTATGAAGCACCTGAGCAAGCTTCTCTAAAAGTTTTTATCAAGCCCAGCAGCAGTTTCAATGTAGGTGAAGAGAAAAAAAGACAGACATATAGAAATTCAGCTACCCACAGCGGGTCATGAGGAACTGCACAGCTGGCACATGGCTGCAGTTCATCTTCTGCCACTTTCCCAGCTTGGCTCCAGACACCCCTGATACAGTCAATGATTAGTGTTTCGGCCAACTGTAGGACTAACTGAGGTTACTAACACTTCAAATCATAAAGCAACATACCTGTAAATAAAGGAACATGCATGTAGAGAGTTCTATAAATACAGATAGCTGCAATATGCCCATATATACCAACATAAGTTTTTTTTTACATGTATGTATATAGATATGTAAGTTCTTGCTTTGGAATCCTGTATTTAACACAAGAAAAAAACTTTCTTTCAGACACAATACTTAACTAGAAATCATAAAAATGTATTACTCCTGCTGAAGGGTCCTGAGAGGAAAGTGTAGCAGTTCCTTGGAGAATTACCAGTTAATTTTAGGTTTTGCTATTATTCTCTGTATCCAATTTTCTAAAAATCAAATCACCACAAGAAACTGAATAATAACTCAAAAGTGTAGATACTCTGCTGTGTTTTTTAACTTGCAATCTTAGCAAGTTCTGCAGATGCTTTAAAGACACGGGTTTTATTAAGTCACCCATCCTTTGGCCAACAACTAAAGGCACACCACTTAATAAAAGAATATCTGTTATTAAGAATATAAAAGCAAAGTCATCTTGGTTATTATTCAGTCTTTTGTTTTTCTCCCTCCTGAAAACTATATTAGAACGTTTTTCAAAGTACAGGTAATCTTTCTCACCAGACTCACAGATAACAGTCAAATATTCCAAAAGTAATCAACCACAGGATTTCATTTTCTGCATTTTGAGGAATCCAATTTAAGCTATATTTAAATATCACATTTAACTTCAATGATTCAGCACAAAGTCCTGAACTACTAGTATTTTTCAAAATCTTGGTTGGTCTTTCGACATTTCTGCCTTTCTTACGTATCAGAAATTTAGACAACATCCCTGCTCTCTAGCTTTGTGGCTTATTAGGCTCCTTTTAATCCTTGTTCTTCCACTGGGACAGTGAGGGTAAGGCTCACTATAGGAATGCTTGACTTACCTATATTTTCCAACTTAGACTAATTGGAAGAGATCCTCACTGGAGCTGGCTCAGACCTGCTGGTGGCCTGTGCAATAGGATGTCCCAAAGGAACAAGCGTCATCAGATATTTTAATAGAGGAAGGGGGCAGTAAGCACCAAGGAGAGCCCTAGAGAGTGGGAGAGGTTATTCTTGCCATTTAAAGACTTATTTTATTTATTAATTTATTTTTATTCTGTTCCTTGCATTACCTGCAGGTATACATGTCCTTTATTGCCTTTGGCAATTCTCTATTTTGCCTAAACTTAGAGCTAGCATTGCTCTTCAGGCACATTTTAGAGATT
>JAUBOD010000966.1:692704-707086 GCA_032353885.1 Nothura maculosa
AAATGTTACAAAAAGCTATGATGGAGAACAAAGAGTGAGCGAGGTGATTCCAAAATGTTCAAAAGTAAAAAACAAAAAAAAAGAATTTATCACCATGATCTGCACTTCATCATCTAAACATCTACTGAATACATGGACAATTGCTATAAGGCCAAAGAGTAACATGAAAGGAAAACAAAGGAGTGAAGTTTAAGCTCCATCACAAATCATTTTTCCTCAGTTATGTGTAGGCCAATTTGGAACAAATTGCTGCCTGCATTCACTTCTCTGCAATGTTAGCAGTAAGAAACTCATAAAAGAAACACACAATACTAAAACTAAGCAAAGTAGAGCATTGCTTCCCAGAGTTCCTGCCCTTGATCTCTGCAAACACCAGGAATTGCTCCACTTCTCTTCCATATTGTCTGATTAAAAGTTTTTTCAAATTCTATTTCACAGCTTCAGTGTTTTGAAAATATTGTTACTGTCAGCTCCTTTCAGCAGAGAGAAACAAAGATCTCCTGAGGGCCATTCATCTCATTCTGAGATAGGTATCTAAGACAGGTCAAACGAATAGTTTTCTGAAGACTATTCTATTAGCTGAAAGGGCAGCATAGTTTAGATATCTGACTTGTCAAATATCTTGTCTGCGATTAGACTAGATGAATGTTACCTATCAAGCTACTTTTATGCAACATTTACTCTTTTTTTCTGTATATTATGTTATAAAAATCTCTTTGTTGTTATGAATTGGTTAGAAAAATATACTGAACACCTGTTTATTTCATCGTGCTGTATACAATAAGATGTGCTTTATGCCTACTCCAAGTAGACTATTTAATTTAAACTGTGATCTACAAAACAGGCCACACTTAAAGGTGTTATCTTTTTCTGCCCTAGAGATGTCAAAATACTACAAGACAGTACATACAACACAAGCTGAAAGCAAGACTGTCTGAAAATTCATGAAAAATATGGTACTTGTCACATTTTCAGCTCAGGTTCAGAGATTGCCAGTTCATGTAGTCCACATATGATGCAGAGAATTATCTAAACATTTGGATGGTTATCCAAACTGAAATAAAATTTCAGCTTTTTTGAAATTCATCTGTCATGGAAGATAAGATGATGCAAAGAATAAATGCACATTTTTTTTTCCAGGAGAGATGAAATGTGGAGAATTACAGTGGTAAAAATGGCACTTACAGAATTTACAGTGACGTGAAGATATGAGCTACTAGGGAAAGGCGCAAAGAATGTGAGAGACATTTCCCATTTATTCATATAATAGGAGTCACACAGTGCTCCTTGCCAAAAATACAAACCTACTGTACAGTATGCAGAAAGACAGATACTGTCCACCCCAAACAATCACATGTGTCAGTTCAAATTACGCATTGAACAGCTATACCTCATTCACTTCATGCTCCTTACCCTTTTCTCTGCATCACTTCTTTGTTGTGACCCTTTCTGACGGAGATGCTAGTTTTAAAGTCAGCATGAGATTAACTACATAATGCTCCCTTTTGAGGTTTGTCTTTATGTATATGCAGCCAGGCTCAATGCTGGGACTCCCTCAGGGATGGCAGATATTCCCTGTAGCTCCGTTATGTAATGACTCACTTCTTCTCTAACATAGTCACAAGAAAAAGAGGGGCCATATTGTTTCCTGAAATAAAACAGATTAATGCTAAATCTACTGCAGTGCCAGCATAAGAATTCCTTCTTAAAAAAAACAAAAAAACACAAAAGCCACCAACTCCAACAACAAAAACACGTTTAACGTTTTCTATAGAAGCTAAAAGAGCTAATCATTTATTTAAATATGATTACTGTTTAAGGAACCGTCCTCAGGTTAAGTGTTCTTTCTTTTTTTCTTTTTTTTTTCTAAGTTAAGTAAGTACTTTCAGAAAAAAAGAAAATCACAAGACTTCCCACAAATAGTTGCTAATCTCATTAAAACACCTTTACTTAGAGTCTACATGCTGAATGTCCATACAACTGCTACTCAAAGTCTGCCTTTCTTTACCTACGTTCACCTTCATTTCCAATGAACTATTATTGCTAGACTTTTCCAAAAAAGCCTAATTTTCTTTCCCCACAACCCATTGACCAGCTAACTGACACCTGCTATGAAAAGATTTATCTCTATTCCTTTTCCCTGTGTTATTACTCATTGCACAGTACATGGATCTACTCATGTCTCCCTTGGAACTTCTGATTTCTTCCCTTCACACAAATGTAGCACAGCGGAAAGATCAGGGTTGACATTAACAGATCAAATTAATCTGCCATAACTCTTCCTCTCTAAAATTTAAGTCTGTAGTCTAAGCCAATCTTTTACATTCCTTTTATAGTCAACAAGGAGGAGAACTTCCAGAGGTTAATTTATCCCTTTGTAAGACAGGTGCTCAAGGCAGACATCCTCAACAGGAGATCTGCATCTAACATTTGGCAGGTTCAAGTTGTATGAGACTAGATTTATCCAGCATGTTAGAATTTTGTTAAGAATGTCTAATCTAAAGAAGATACTGCTTTGAGATCATCTGAAATCTCCTTCAAATGAAATAAGGAGTGCTAGGTTCTTTATTATACTTTTAAAAGAATATGAAAGCAATCACTCAAGAGTGAGTTCCCAGTAATTACTAAACTTTGTTTTAATTTCTGTGTCATTTTGTCAAAAAAACTGCTCAGACATTACAACCGTTGCAATGAGTACTAGCTGAGTAGCTTTGATTATATATTTCTCAACAATAATGTATTTTATAAACATAAGATTAAATGTAACTATAAGTATCACTATTAAGGTTATCTGGTGTTCCTATAGATTGCTCAAGCTTCATATTTTTCTGGGGGGGGGAGAAAAAGAAATAGATTTTTTTAAATCTTACTCATAAACCTATTTCTATAAACAAAGCCCAACTTCTATAAACAAGTCCTTTATGGAATAAATTTTAATTTTTTATTTTTCAAAGCCTAGAACTACAAGCATTTAAAAGTAGTATTTCATGAGGTGTATGTATAGATATCAAAATTAGTGATAAATGTCAATTGAACTAAAAGTAGCATTCTAATGAAGCATTAATAGAGTTATGTTGAACACACAAGTATGAACAGAATCGTGAATTAAAGCTTTGAATGACTGTCATAACCCTATTCTAAACAGAAAACTATTTACAATTTTGTAGAATAACATAAACTTGTATAGAATGAAAAGAAGTATGGGAAATGATGGGCGTGATTTTTATTTGCCATATGCATTTACTGCTTTGGGGTTGCTTGAGGCCTTCCTCTCTCTGCCTCTCAATCTAAACCCAGAGCAGGCGCATTTAACCTAAATGCCACCTAAAACAAAACTACTTTGACTAGCAGGATCCTGTATGCAAGACGGGATGGCTAAGAGGAGGAAAATTATTCTTCTGGGCAATATTAGCCGGTATAATAGTTGGGCTATTTAATTAAAGAGATTTTCTTAGTTTGAGGTTAGAAAGCAGTGAAATCTCTGTCTTTTTTTTTCATTGGTTTTAGGATGTAGAGAGTGGTTTTCATGTTTTTATGAGTTCAATCTCACCTTTGATGATTGCATTATTATTGTAGTACAGCATGTAGTTACTCAGGGGAAGTCTTGCTCCCTTAATGAACTATTCTGTAACTGTGATCTTTACACAGGGTATAAAAATGAGAAAACTATATTAGAATTAATCTGGAGTTACAGTGGCAATCAGCTGGGAGTCAACAGGACAAGAGATGCCTCTGGTTGCCTTCCAAAAATATCTTCTGCAAGTAGTCAACAAGTGATGACCTCTTTTTCAAGTCAATGCTTTATCCACAGGAAAAGTGATTTGTGATAAATCACCCTAAAGATCATGATGTTTGTTATTCACGAGTAGCATAAACCTGCATTTTTCTCAGCTTAGGTGCAGAATTTGTGAGGAGTATGGGAAAAAATTACTTAGTATTGGAAGTGGATTCCCTCAACGATGAAAATAGCTGTGGTATGGCATGTTCTTCCTAATATTTCTATTTTGCCTTTGTTGTTATGTGCCCCACAGCATTATATGGGAAGCTACTTTTTTTTTCTGGGAAATGAACATGACTTGGTGCTTCTCTGAAGTATCTATGCACTAACAGCTCACACAGCATGGCAAACAACTGAGGAATTAGAGATAGGCGTGCAGTTGCAACCCTGTTGTCTGATCAGGATCACAAGCTCATTCACATGACATAGTTCTGCAATGGATGGATGCATGCTTTTTAGGAAGGCACAGCTGGGATGGTGAGGGTGGAGAGCCACTCTGAATGTGAGAGAACAGCAGGAATAGATGGAGCTTAGCCTGGGAATGGGTTGGAGTCAGCTTTGAGGGGTCAGGATTAAGTGGGTAGACTAACATGAATGATGCTGTGATGAGTGCTTGCTACAGGCTACATGGTTCCTTGTGGGGAACTTGACCCACTCAGTATTGCTGAGGGACAACATGACAAGGCACAAGAACACCAGGATGTTTCTGGAGTGAACTGACGACAACTTCCAAACATAGTTTATCAGGGAACTCGTGAGGGGAGGAAGTTCTGCTGGATCTGATAACTGCAAAGAATAACAAAATGGATGGGAATGTGAAGATCACAGCAGTCTTAGCTGCAGTCCCTATGAAATGGGAGGAACAATTTAAAAACAAGGTTCCAAGTATAGGCTTCAGAAGAACAGACCTTGGGCTCTTCAGCTGCCTCTCTGGAAGAACTCCATGACAGACAGCCCTAGATTAAAGAGGAGTGCAAAGGAATTAGTTGATTTTCAAGGACCACCTACTCTAAAGTCAAAAATGGGCCATGAAGATTACAGTAAAGCAAACAAGAGAAGCAGGAGGCTTGCAAGGATGGATAAGTTGCTCCTAGCAAAATTCAAATATTAAAAGGAAGTGGATAAGAGCTGGGAAAATGATCAAGTGAGTTAGGAGAAATGTTGAGACAATGTCTAAGCATCTGGGGATAGGGTGATGAAAGCTAAAGCCCACATGCATTTTAATCTGATGAAGGATATGAAAAACAATAAGAAAGGCTTCTACAAGCTTATCAACAATGGAAGAAAGAGAGGGTATATGTGGCCTAGTGCTGAATGGAGACCTGATGACAAAGGATGTGGAAAAACCTGAGGTACTCAATGCCTCAAAGCCTTCTTCACCTTAGGCACAAAATCAGAAACAGGAAACTCTGTTTAAATATGAGAAGAAGAAAAAAGGTTTTTACTGTCAGGGTGGTCAAACATTGGAACAGATTGGTCAAGGTGGTGGTGGAGTCTCTATCCTTGGAAATATTCAAAAAAATCTGATCAGATGTGGCCTTGATGGGATGTGACTGGCCTTGATAATGTGCTCTAGCTGAGCCTGCTTTGAACAGGAGGGCTGGGCTAGACAGTCTCCAGAGGTCCCTTCCAACCTCAACTATTTTGTGATTCTGTCTGTGACTCTATTATTCTCTTATTTTAAATTTTGAGTTAGTTTCAGTCAACTGATGTTCAAGGCCTTTCTGATTTGATGAGGCACTGAGGCTTTTATGCTATATTGCAAAAGGAACCTCTCTCTGGAATGGAAAAGGGCAGAACAATCTCTGTCCCTAGACGGAGAAATCCTAAAAAATGAATCAGATATGTTTTCAGAAGAGACAGATGCTCCTTGGGGTTGAGCTGAAACAGACTTCAGTGATACTTAAAACTAGACAAATCTAAAGTCTCACGGTTTCCTATGGGAAGCTGGATAAGGTGACATGGAAGGAATTTTAGCTAAGGAGAGTAGATACAAAAATTAAGCCTGTGTGTTTCATGTGGCATTGCCCATAGTGTTGAATAGGTTTCACTCTAACTTGGGACCCAGCTGAGAAAGAATCTCTTTTCAAGCATGAGACACTGGGACAGAAAATTATCCATGTTGTTGGTATTTAAGATGATATCTTAGAATTTTCCCCATTTCTTTTTTTTATGGATATTAAGTCCATGGTGATGAATAAGTTTGTTGTGCATAAACATAAATTAAAAATGTGTATTTGGTGATGAGCTAGAAAAATGAATGTTACATAGTATCTAAGTTATATGTATTTTTAATTTTTCATTAATGTCTCCATCCTGAAAGTGCTCTTTTTTAATGTTTTCTTTTTCTTTTTTTTTTCTTAATACTGAACTTACCTATTGCTGAACTAAGGCCTGAGGTCAATTAACTCAACTATAGAAAGAATATAGCACTCAAAATATGAAAAAGTATTTCCATCTTGCAGGTTTCTGAGCAGACACAATGATAAATAGAATATATTCAGTGAAAAATACACATACTTTAGCATTTTCCTGACCCATAAGGGGAATTTATAGGCTTTTGTGTGAAAAGATGACAATGAAGGCTTCCTGGATTATGCAGCTTTAAAAAGTTTTTTTTTAAGTTTGAGAGATAATCGCTCTGATTTTTATATACATACATACATACATATATGCCCACACAGTGAGGCATGAAGGTGGTCTCACCTAGGTGAAATTATAGTACAGAGCAGAAATCAATGCAACCACCAAGCCATAGGCATGCCTCCAACTGGTAGAAAAAAAAAACAACAGAAATTACTATTTCTGTTGAGAAGGGAGGTTGGACTAGATGAGCTCTGAGGTCCCTTCCAACCTTAAGCATTCTATGATTCTATTAAATAAGTAAGTCAATCAAATGATTATCACATGATTATCAACATATCATAAAAATAGCATTAATGAAAGACCAAAAAATGCAAAAAGAACATTAGTAATGTTTTGGAAAGATGAAACTTTGTACTCTGGGAAGTTATACCACCTGTTGGGAAATAATCAGTAAGGACCACTCTTATTTAAGTTTGTCAAATGAATATGTTAGCTTTGTTCTTTTTTTAAGGCAGTAGAATCAGAAGATGTTAGGGGGCCCACACAAATATTTCCTGGAAAACACATTTAAGATTTTCCAGATTTCAAAATTGTTGTTTTGGCATGGATCGTACGTGAATGCACCATGCTAAATCATCATAATTATAACTGCAGTGTTCTTTAATTTCTGAATGGTCAGAAAATGGCCACTATCTCAGTGACCAGAGCTAGTAGATAGATATATCTCATAGCCATAGATATGTACAGTTCCTGAAGCTAATAAACTGATTTATATAGTATACATCTAACACACTGAACATTCTTATCAGATTTTTCATTAGCAAATTCACATAAAGCTTGACACCTTTCATTAACTCAGCCTTAGCACGTATGATTATCAAAATAAGGCTTTAAAGATAATTGTCTGATAAAAAATGAAGTCAGAATTAACCAAAGCATAAACAAATGAACCAATTACTAGAGCAGCTATTTTTCAATATCTATGCTATAGTTAATCAAACCATAACTTAAAAATACAATCTTACAATAAAATAAAAGTGTAGTGAGTGTACTCTTATTCCTATTAAAGCATATTTACTACAATACTTCTGTGGCATTTAGTTAAATTATTTGACAGTTAGTACAAAAGGGATAACAGATAGAAAACTTTCAAAAGCAATTTTCTTGAAGCATTGCTTTCGCTTGATGTCCATCTTTATTTGGTGATTTTAGAATTTCACCTTTAGTGTTATTTTAATTAATATAAAGTTCTTTGGTCTACTGTCATATAGTTAAAATTCTCTCTAAGTTGTATTTTTAAAATGCAATATAAAGGATACCATATCTTGAGTGTTTTTAAAACACATTGACCTGAAACAAATTTGCAATGAAACATCTGACTAATCATATTCTTAAAGCAACAGAGAGAAAAAAAAATGTCCATGACTCCAATTCCAATCGTATTGTAAGAAATTGTCACATACTTCATGCTTTCTCTTCCCTCTCCTCTCCTCTCCTCTCCTCTCCTCTCCTCTCCTCTCCTCTCCTCTCCTCTCCTCTGCTCTCCTCTCCTCTCCTCTCCTCTTTTTTTAATAGACTTTTCAGAAATCTAACCTTCAATAGGACCTTTGAAACTTTGATATTTTTAGTAAGACGTGTGACCATCAAAACAGATACCGAAATTGCACTGTTCAGAAAATGCATTTTTTATTTACAGTAGGAAGATATGAAAAATATCAACCCCAGAAAAGAACACTGACGGTCTATGGGGAACTTATCATAGTGTTAAAACAAAACATCTTTCATGCAAATTATGCTGTCATGAAAATAATAATTATGACATAATGGTGAATAGAAAAACTCTCAACCAACTAATAAAAAAGCTTGTGTTTCTTTGTTTCTGTTGTACGAGCATGTAGCTTTAATAATGGCTTTATCCTTAAACTGGAATGCAATTACCAGTTTCATTGCTTCTGGAACAAATAAGCTCCATAAGCTTACCTGTGATATTTGAAATCCACACTGGGTTTTTCAGGAGCTAGATTGACTTGCATCCCTCATCTTAAAAGTCTCATTTGATTCTTGCAATTTGCAGAAAATAGCTAGATTTCATGGATGCTTTTACTATTTTTATTGTGCAGATAGTGTGTTTTTTAAAGTTAAATTGAAAATTGGGAAGTATAAATATAGATGACATGGTTGTTTGCTTAGGATCAAGGACAGGAGATGTTCCTGATGATGAACCTTGTATGCATCAGATAATTAGACTGTATACAAACTCATAAAATCTACAGATTGAATTGCTGTTGAATGACATTAAATGAATTACAGAATGATGGCACATTTTTTCTTCTTTTTTTTTTAACTTTGTATCTTCACTCCTTCCACTGTGTTGAAATAATTATTTTATTTCAACATACTCAGCACCTCTGAGTCATCTACCATAGTAGACCATTAGTATAAACAAATATGAAAATCTGTTTCTTATTGCTTCCTTAAATTGTTGAATTTCTCTCCACTTTGAAGGACTAAGATCTATAACTGACAGATTCCAAGCACTGCACAATGATTGCTTATGATGATATGAATAACTAGAAAATGATGCTGCACCTCAAGCATAATATAGAATTCTGTAAAATATTTGTTTCTAGTTCTGCTAAACACACTGTAAACTTGTATTACTCCAATTAATAGACATGCCATTGTTGATATTTTTGTAGGTGTATATTTGTATCAAGACTAATTTCCCTGTCATTCCAAGGTCTGGTTTTCTAACTAAGTAACTATGTTGGAGGGGTAGAAAAATATTAGTAATTTTTAATATTCTCTAAAAACTTTATAAATATTTCTCTACGTTGTTCTTTATATTGCTCTAAATGTTGCAAAACAGAACAGTTACTGGTTTTTGACTTCAATCTATATCGTCTGTACTGATTATATTTATCTCTATTGTGAATGATCTTCGTAACTTACTTCTGCCTTCAAAGCTTGTTAGCAATTACCAGTCATCCCGATTTCCCCCTGTGGGAGCAGATCCAAAAGAATAATATCATCAGTTGTTCTTCTGGCCCGGTGAATCTTTTGTGTAGGATACTGTGAGGCTCAGCTTGGTCATTACTCCTTTTCCTCTAACAGGTCACGAATCTTCTGAGCTGTATTTGCACCACTGGGCCAATGACTCTTAATGCAATGATTTCTCATCTAAATAGAACGAAGGCCTTTCAGTTTTCCCACTGGGTAGGCCAGAATTGGGGTCTGAGCGAGAATTTCTGTTGCAAAGTATGGAAGAGATATTGGCAGGTTGCTGATAATAGAATTTGTATCTGATCTGACAGCCTTATGAATTTCATTTTCAAGTGGTTGAATAAAAATTGTGAAAGATCTAAGAGCAGCTGTGGATAACAGAGGCTTGTAGCTGATGTTTCATGAGGAAAAGGCAAAGTGGTGTGAACTTGAATATGTGGAATGAATGTGGGATGAATGTAATATTAAAATCATTCATGGTTTTGTTACCTGTGTATTCTAATAGACCAATATTAATCTCTCAAAATTACTACTCCTGTTCACTATCCAGAGGGTTCAGTTAGGAAACAGTATGTCTGCCTACTTATTTATAGAGATGGACTTGGAAAATAGGACTTTAAGTAAGACTCTGGGCACTGTTATGTAAACTGTCTATCCCTAGATTAAATTCAAAGTATTATTTTTGGCTTTAAATATATTTCATGAATGAATTCACACATGATTTTCAAGTTGATGAAAATCAGTTTTTTTACAGAATTACAGTTAACAACAACATATAGTTTGCATAGGTAGTAAGCCTTGTGTTTCAAAGTTTGTTCTTCTTTGGTCAAGAAGTGGGCTAAAACCTGCATGGGTGGGTGCAGGACTTTGTGTTTCTGTATGCACAGGCCGACTGTCTCCCATTTGCTATTATTGATTTCCTTTGCAGTATAATACTTGAACTACCAGAGACAGGGTAGTGTATCTGGAGCCTAATCCGGCACATCAGCTGCTGATTGCCTCAGAATCCCCAATTCCTCTGTTTTTAAAGCAGAGGTATTAGCAGTACTATTACTAGCGTCTTTGATAGTGTTTTTTTTTTCTGATTAAATCAAGAGAATGTGGTAATGAAATTTCTAGCAGCTGCTTGAGATTAGTCCCTGTTAAGCTTCTACCACTGCTTTTATGGAAGAGATGTCTCATTTGTAGAGACAAATGGCAAAGCATTAGTTTGTATAGAACTACTCAATGGACATGATTTTAACCAACACACAGTGATAATGTGAAGAAATGAAAGGATAATTGTCCAAGAAGCTGGTTTATTGTGGCATATACAACACAGCCTGCTGCAATGGGAGATTTTTAAAGTTTAGGACACAGTTTTACTTGTAGAAGATAGATTGACAAAATGCTTTTAAAAAGAATCTCATCCAGTTCTGTTAATTGCAGCACCTACTCTTCTCATGTTCATGCTTTATCTGGAAAAGACCTTGCATTTAAATATCAGAGGAATAGCGAAAATTGTTTGACTCCAAGGCCACACTTCCTAGCACAGACTGAAGCAGGGAGTTTAATCTTCAGTTATGAAAAAGCCTCCAAACGTTCCTCTGAAAATGCAAAAGGAGTTGAAAAGAGGAGTGAATATAGCTAACATTCACATTGCATAGACCTCTGTTTTCAAGCTCCTTTATTGTGTCTGACTTACGAAGGGAAGATTTCAGATAAAACAGTTTTTGAATTTTTGATTTTTGGATGATTTTCTCTAAGCTGTTACTGGAATGAGTCCACGGAAATTTGCATGAGATGCATAAGGTGAGTTTAGCTGAGTTCATAGCGGATTATGAAGTTATATCGAAGGAATATGTTATTTACTTTTTCCACTTTGTATGTATGCATTTACAATGGCTGCCAGGCATCAAATTAGCCCACTCTGACTCCTGTCTACAGAATGGGAATAAGAATCATCTTCTGAGAAATTTTTATATTTGTTTAAATATAAATTTCACCATATTACTTCATCCAGCTTGTTTATTTTTAATCTTGCAATATCTTGTATTTTATTTTCTCACAAACTTATTTTTCTTGATAAATGTGACTGTCTGAAAACTCTGATGCCCACTAAATATAACTTTCAAGCCCTCAGGTTTGCAGACAAAATCTTGAAAACATTAATCAACATCTTAGAGACCAGAAGGGAAAAAAATTAGAATACACTACTTTGAAAATATATTTTTAAGACAGTCTCATCATGTTTGGGCTCTGATTCATGATTTCTGAATGTCTAAGCTGTTAACATGTGCGTACTGCAGTGTATAGACATAAAGAATCTGAGACAATAGGCCATGCCTCGATTTGCTTTATTATAGTTTTTTATGCCTATAATACACATTTCCCATATGTCATCTTTGGATATTCTGCTTGAATCAGACCTCTGGATTGTTAACTCAGTCATTACAGTTTTTTGACGACATAGTCTTTCCATGCTTCTTAAGTAATAAAGTAGACAATAGTAAACTTGCCAGAGTTGTTTAGGACCTCTTTCATCTATCATTTGTATTTTACCTTTCATTTTATACTATGTCTACATTTAAATAAGGCAAGATGCTTTGATTTGAACTGTGTGGCAAATCAGTTTGCCCAGATATGTCTGTACTTGAGATGACTGCAGTCTTATTGATATTGTGCAGTTATCTCCTTTGAAAAGAGGGCTTCAATTATTCTAATGCTGAACAGAAACAATGAAAGTGTGAAGAAAAATGTATCAATACTGAGAGCAGTGGACCCAAAGGGACAGAACACTTGCAAAAGCATAACAGCAAGTAGGAAGCTCGATAAGAGTGCTATGCTGAACAAGTGCCTGGAGATTCAGAATTACCTTTAACAGGATACACTATCTCAAACTGCATTGAGGAATGAGTGTAAAACTGCACAACAGTGATCAGGAAGAGTGGAGTGTGCACGGAAGAACTTGTATTTGGTGTAACGGGTACTTCTGTTAACACAGCTCATAGGAAGATGACTGTAGTTGTTTGTTTGTCCCCCTTTACTTTGGCTATTAAACTGTTGGACAGCCCATGCTTGTCTGAGTCTGACACTACCTTTCACATCTACGTTAGGGGCGTAACCTCTGCTGGTGAGATGGAGATGTGTGCATTCCACTAAAATATAGATTAGACCTCAGGTGGGCACAGTTACCATCGGGGAAAGCTTCCCTCCACTTACTTTGCAGGCACCCTAAGAAAACTTGCTGTAAGGTGACTTTCAGGCAGGTAGAGTGAATCTGGGTTCATTCTTCACAAATAGACAGCAAACAGCTTAAGCAGGAAGCTGATATGAGTAGCGGTCATGACCCCTACTCTGTGGCTGTAATTCATCTTCATACTGCAATGGCTTTTTGACAATTTGGCCATCCATCTAGCAGTGACATAAGAGAAATGGGTCCTGGAGGATGGCCAGCACTGCTGAGTTTGCCTGATAGATAACAAGAATAATTTGTCATGTGGATAGTTTGATACAAATACAGATATATTTTTAATTTTGTATGTGTTAGAAAACACAACCCTTTGACACACTTTAAAACAGTACTGAAACAGTTTTGTTTTGAGGCAGTATTAAATCAGGTCTCTCTCATAGATGTATTTCTTTAAGCAGTCTTAAATGATGACATTTGGTATTCAAAGTCTAGAGTAGACTTAAGTTGAAGTTTCAGAATAGGCTTGTGTTGGGGATTGATTGCTTTGCTTCTTCCAAGTGCATTCTGTCTTCCTTTTGAAGAGAGATCTCCTGGGGGAAAGGAATCTTGCTCCTTCTCTTAGGGATATTGAGAGTCCTCAAAAAAAGATGGCTCAAGAGACTGTAGGATGGAGTAAGTGAGAGAATTATAGCAGGGGGGCTGCAGCTCAAGCGTGGATTGAAAGACTGCAGTGAGGATTAGAGAGTGGCCTGGCAGGCTCTGGAGGTGAAGGCAAGAATTTCTGAGGGACCGGAGAGGACAAAGCAGAGTTTGCTGTCATTCAGCAACTTACTAAGTTTGTTACTATGATGGAATAGCTTTCAAAATACACTGGATTTGGAAGAACTGTGTATAAACTTTAAAAGAAAATCTGCTTATATCTCCTTTTGTTTCGCTTTAATAACTTACATTTGTAGTTGATATTCAGATTTTTTTTTTATGGGCTAAAAGGTCATACAGTCATCTTTTGGGAACACTGTTCCAGTGGGAGGCCTTGGCACTTCCACCTCAGTGATTTGGCCAAACTGAGATCTTGTCATAAATGTATGGATAATTCCTGGCACAGTGTGAGTTAAGTCTTTGGCCCATATTTTGAAAGAGAGTTTTCCATATAAATACCAAAATTGGATGACCAAACTGTCAAAAGCATTTTATATACCGCAGTGCAGCAACATATTAAATATGCAAAAAAGAGTTGTTCAGTGTTATAATCATTTGGAAATCTGCTTCCTCTTGTATGCTTGCCACACTTCCTGATTAATATTTTTAACTCATTGGCACAGCAGCAGATTATTTTCATTCAGCATCTTGAATGGAAAAAGACAAAAGTATTCTAAAATTGTGAGTTGGTATCAATTCCCCTGTAAGCTGAAAAAGGATTTGAGGTAACTTGCAAATATTAGAAAAATGTTCATTTGAAAAAGAAAATACAACAAATTGATACATTTTTAAAAGGTACTGTGGTATGGTGAGTAATTAAGAAATATATATTCAAAATGTACAATATTATATTTGCAAAATTTACCCATTATTTAGGTCTTGAAACATTACACAAAAGTAGAAAAAGTAAAAAAGAAATTGCATATCCAAAAAATTTGAGCTAGATGATCCTTAAAAAATCAAGATACTTCACTACGCCATAAAGATAGCAAATACTGCACACTGAGATCCCAGTTTTTCTAACTATGGTTATAATTTGCTTTGCCCTGTTGCAGGACACAAAGAATGTGCAGGGTCCTGCACCTGGGGAGGAATAACCCCAGGCACCAGTACCGATTAGGGGTCGACCTGCTGGAGAGCAGCT
>JAUBOD010000966.1:716395-731046 GCA_032353885.1 Nothura maculosa
TGCCGCCGGGGCCGGGGGCCGGGCAGGGTGAGGGCGCGGGGCAGCGCTGGAGCCTTCGGGGCAGCTGGAGCTGGAGGGCGCGGGGCAGCGCTGCCCCTCCGGGAGCCGCGGGCGGGCTCGGCGCTGCCTCCCCGCGCTGCCTGCGCACGGTGCCTTGGGCGGCATGGGCGGAATGCACCCCGTTCTTGTGCCCTGAAGGGGTGTTTAGCGATAATGTTTCTCCTTTTCCTCGTTTTTTAATTTCTTTTTTTTTTCTTTTCGAATAAGTCTTTCCTTTTAATAGCCCCTCTCCCTACCCCTGACTGCCCGTCCCTAGACTGTTGCATTGACAGCCAGGCCCTAGGATGGGTACAGAGGGACAGAGAAGCCCGGTAGCCTCTGCTTTAAAAAATAAAATAAAAGCAAAGAAATAAAAATGTTTTCACTGTAGTTAAATGTCACTGGAGACAACTCTTCTTAGGAACGTGGGAAATCACAAAGCACCCTTCATCTCGAAGATATGGTAGGAAAGTGCTGGAGTTGCAGGATTTTCCTGGGTTTTGGTGTGGATAATCTCCCTAAAGGATTTAGCTTTGATCGCTGTGACTAGGAGTGTTTTGAATTCTTATGATTCAGTGGTTAGGACACCATAGTTACCATATCCATTTCTGTTTGTGAGGCGCAGGCTGAAACTGGATGTTGTGCAAAAGGGAGCAAGGCCATACTAAGGAAATACAAAAGGTAGCTTGCTTCCGTGCCATTCAGGTAGGGAACTTGTCAAAATGACAGATGGTTTTTAAAAAAAAACCACAAATATTGCCTGGCTGGAAGTTACCGAATGCCACAGGTGCAAGTGCCCCAAATTTCCCAGCGCTGCCCCTGGCCGCGATGGCAGCCCTGCTCGTGGCAGTGCCCGTGCGGAGCGGCTCCTGGCGCTCCACGCGCCGCCGTCTCGTCCTGCTCGGAGCGATTTCACACGAGGTGATGGCTGAAACACCCGTGGCCTCCTCGGCTGGTTCGCGTGAATGCGCCCAGCTGATGCCACTGGAGCTGCAACAGATGTAACTATAGTGGAAAGTTCGAGGAGAGGGAAAATATGCTAGTATGGATAGGGAGCAGGTCATGTAGCATGGTGTTTGTTTCCAGAGATCTTGAATCGCTGGTTTTGTGTTTGTATGAGAGCAGAGTCTTAAAGCCCTCCTGTTCCTCCTGCCATCGTGTCTCATTTTTCTCACATTTGAGTTCAAATCAAATGGAGAGAAAAGGATGTGCTGCATGGCAATATTATTCAGTCAGGAGCATGAGAAAATATGTCTGTATTTTAAAATTCAGTCTTATGAGGATTTTGTTGGTATGTACTCTCTCTGTTGGCTTTCCACATCCTCAAAGATACAGATGTCACAAGTCCTGAGATTTGTATTTAGATACAGGCAGATCATAGTATTTCTCTAGAAAACCTGAAAATACTTTCAGCATTTAAATCACAGGTTTCAAAGCTTGCATCGAGCTTCATTTGCTTCAAGGGTATGACGTTTGTGTGCTCAGGGACTGAGTTTAGCTTATAGATAAATTGCAGTAAATCATTTCTGTACCAGCGTACCCCTTTTGTTTCTAATTTTCTGGTTGTTAAATGCTGATAGTAGTTTACATGGGACTTTACTTTGCTGTTTCCAAGGTAACAGCTAGGTATCTGTTCCAATTTTATGAGCACTTCATGGAGCAGCCAAATTCCAATGTAAACCCTGCTTTTCATCCCTCTATATGTCTGTATGTTTGTGTTGAAAAAGTAGCTTGCCTGAAAATGCTGATTCTTCCCTTGCTGTTGGAAGGAAGGTCTTTCCGAAGGAAAGGAAAGGAAAGATATGAGTGATCCTGCAAGCAGGTTATGTGCATAAAGTTGTGGAGAGCTTGGCTGCTCTGAATGTTTTTAAGACTTCCAGTGATTTTTATTTTGCTGTGCTTTCAGAGCTGTCATCCTAGGTTGCTGGGCCACTGTTGGAGTTACAGTCTGTGGTCCCGATTCTGTGGGCAGTGGTGGGGATAAGCCCTGTTGTGCACAGCTGCTGCAAGGAGTACTTTTAAAAGTCATCATTTTAGTAGATGCGGTGAGAATGGAAAATTTGCCTTGATTGCTATGCATGTAAGAGCTCTTCTGCTGCCATGTAGACTAGATTTAAGAGGGGCCATTAGCTCTTTGAAGGTGGCTACCTGGTACAAAATTTCACTCAGCGTTAGTTACTTATGTTTAAGTGCAGTTTTCATCTCCAGGCGTGTTACCTGTTCTCCACCCCTCTCGCTGTTTGCTCTGTGGCGCCTGCGTGTGCAGGGTCTTTTAGGTGCTCTCCCTCCTGCAGCCACTTGCTGCATCCACAACCGAGGACAGAGTGGGGAATGTGGATGCAGTCTGGAAACGGGATGTGTGTGGAAAGGTGAGAGGGAGCAGAGCTGGCATTAGAGCAGATGCAGTCCATGGTGTGCAGTTCCTCAGCAATGCTGTCCATGTGCACCTATAGGAAGAGGGGCTTCCCCTTGACATTTCTTTACCTCTGTCGGTCTCATGTTGTGTAATGTGCATCAAATACAGCTGCTTCATGGTGAAATTTCTGCTGATTTCTAAAGATTTGGGCTATCTATGAGACATGGAAAACAAAAATATTCTGTGGAAATACTCTTTGTCCTTTCATTAGCATCTCCTCTCTCCCATCTTCTTTCTTTGAAATTCATTGATGTAATAGTACTCTGAAAAGTAATTGTTTTGGTAGAGTTCTTATGGGGTCATTCTCTGAGGAAAAAATAACCCCCTGCTCCTGTAATGAATTTTCAAGTGTAGAGAAATGATGGAGAAGTCTTGTTAATGGATTAGTACTCTGATGTGCAGTTGTACCAGGCAAGTGAGTATTGTTGTACTGTGTGCTACGTAAGCACGGACAGTGTTGTAGTGTCTGTAATTTTGAGAGAAGGATTATTAGAAGGATAAAGTGAACACAAAAATTGGCACATTAAATTGCATTTGAAGTCTGTCTTGCCCACTATTCTTTGTTAATTGCTTGAGGAAAGAGCAGAAGTAGAACAAGAATAGAGTGGTAATTCTTTACTGAAAGTTAATATTAGGAGTGGAGGAAGAATGGTACTGCTCTGCTGAAAAGGAGATGGAACCTTTGAAAATGTAGGGAATTCACAATAAACGGTGAATACCAAGGTTCTTGTCTATACTCAGCTGAACCATGAAGCAATAGGTCAGAGTAGTGAACAGGGGTTACTAAGGGGTTAAGCTTGTATTTATAGAACATATTTCCAGTTAGAAAGTCTATTTGCCGGCGATGCATGTTTTCTTGATGTCTATAGAGTTCCATTCGTGGACTTTCATATGAAGACATAGCACTTCTTTAATATGGAAAGATGGCAGTTGGGATCCAACCTGAATGTGACAAGATGAGGTAGTGAGCAGCCAGGGTTGGGATAAACAGCTCCAGTGCCCCTGCTATAGTTCTGCTGAATAACACTGTAGCAAAGAACCAGATTGTCCACATGTGAAGTTCACAGTCTGTCAGCTGTGACAGCCCAGGTCACGCAGCTCCTGTTCTTGGAGAAATGCTGAGCTGATGCGAGCCGTTTGCATGGGAAAGGAGGCCTTCCCAAAAGAGGGCTGGGGCAGCAGACTCGGCTCTACCTTGTGGTTGCAGTTATAAGTCTCATAGGGGAGAATTAACTCGGTATCACAGAAAGGAAGCTACCACTGGCAAGACTTCTGTATATGTCTTTACTGATAATACTTATCTGTGGTATGTGCTGGGTGAATTTATCGCACCTGTATCTTTACTTCTGCTGACATTTTCCATTGCCAGTTGATTTTGTTGTTTTGTTGTGTTTAAATGTGCTCCGTAGAAACGGGCTGTGAAGAGCCATGCTCTTGGGTTACTCCCTGGAATGGGGCTTAAGAAAAAAAAAAAAAGGCATAGTCCTGCAAGCTATTCTTTTCAGAGATCACTCAGATATTCCTTCTTTCCTATGAAGAAGCTCTACCTGAAGCTGGATTGCTGAGGTAGGAGGTAGGAAGGCCCTTTTAAGGGCTCTTAAAGAGCCCCTAAAAGGTCCTTGTCATTGAAGCTGCAGTAGATAAATCTTGCATCCTCGTCTTCCTGTAGCTGGCCTTCTGTTATCAGGAAGGAAGGCTGACTAGCTACCTGCTCAAATAGATTTGTCTTGGTATTTACCCAGCTTATAAAAGTGGAGTAAGTCTAAAAGTTTCCACTGCATCTGTGTATTATCTGTCTGTTATCTAGTTTTGTAGCCCTGCCAATGGCTCTTGTTCTTTTCAGGAGTTCACTTTAGATTTTCTACCGAACTGATGTGAAAGGCCTCGCTGAGGTTTACCTTAAAATCTAAGAAATCAGAAACCACATTTGTGTCTTCTCAATGTTAGGCTCTGGTTTTACAGAGAACGAGGATCCAGGCCTTCAGGACCCAGGTAGTTGTAGGTGATCAAGCAAGTCAACTTTAAGGCTCCAGATTAGTGTTTCTAATATTTGATTTTAAAACATTTTGAGAAGATTTGGGGATATTTATCTACCTTTAGCTTGACTAAATATGTTTAAATAGTCTTGTTTTTTTGCCTATGACTTCCCTGGTCATGTTTATATTTAGTTTTGTTTTTGAAAAAGCCACCTTATTGAAAACACAATTAAAATGTACTTAGGTTACTAAATCTGTTTTATGTATAATGTTTGGAACAATTTTTAGTGGTATTTTTTGAAATGACAATATCATAGCATGCAAGTTACTTTCAGTATTTACAAATGAATGTGTCAGTAAGAAAGCCTATGATTATCTTTCTTATGCTCAGAGGAGGTAATTTAATTCTCCAAAGGATTTTATTATACTGGGTGATAATTCAAATAAGCATGAATTCATTTCACCTTTCTTTCTCGAGCAAATTGGATTATATTTAGTGAAATATTTGGCTATTCAAATTAAAAAGAGAGTTTTACCTTATATTTTATTATTTGCTGATTTTGTTAGCTGCCATATATAATACAGCTATATGCTAGTCTTTGATGTCTGTGCTATTAGTAATGTCATGTATGTCATATGTCATAACAGCTCCCATAGTTGAGAGATTTATTAAAAACGCTCCTTATGTTCTGCACTACTCTAAACTTGTAGTGACCAGTGAATAATGATGCCAATCTGTTAAGTATATATGTTGTTTCAGTGCTGTGACAGTGCTTGGAAGATATATTCCATGTGATGTAAGTGGCCCATAAGTTGCCTTCTTTCTTGAAGGTTTTAAGAAAACAAGAAATAGAAAACTCATCTCCAGAAGGAACTATTACATAATTTCATATTCCCCTCTTCCCCTCGCAGTTACTAAAGAAGGTGGAATATCTCTGCAAATGGGTGCACTGCTTTCAGAGGGATCATAACACGTGCCAGATTAATATAATATTTTCCTTTCTGGGAAGGTCAGGCCATTTGTTTTTTGGAGTACTTTATGATGACAGATGCTGAGCGATGCAGGTCAATCAAGAGTTTCAGCATAATTTCTTTATCTCATAGTCTGTACCACTGTTTTTGTACATGAGTGTTTAACTTAATCTGCTCATTAACATTTTATAGTTTGAAAAGTTGTATAAAGTTTATTTTTTCTGTAGCAATCACTAGTTCCAGGAAAATCTTGATTTTTTTAATAAATATTTTTGCTTTGTTCAGATTTTTTAAGAAATCTTTTCATGCGAATTCATGTGAAAATTCCTAGGCGCTTAAATTGCAAACATTCCTCGACCTAACAGCGACACAAAGTGAGGATGTGCTTCTGTATTTTGTAACATTCTAGGTTATTATGAAAATGCAGGAAACTGTCTGTATAAGGTACAAACTTTGACCTGAGTTAATAAATAGGCAGTTCATGCCCAATACTCTGATGATGGTGTAGCAGAAGGGGCCTTTTTTACTCCTGTTGAGGGTATTTTCAACTGGGTAAGTCACTGTATCACAACTTAGTATCCAATCGACATAAAGGAGAAAGGAGAAAACTGAGGTATGAGCGAACTGTCACGCTGGAAGACTGTAACTGTTGAACAGCAATAATGCCCAAAATTGGTTAGGAAAGGAAAAGCTCCTCTTGGCTTCCAGTCCCGCGTACTGTGTCATGAGCAAGTAGTTCTATTAAACGAGATGAGACCCTCCATGTACACGAAGTTACTCACGTGTGTGACTGTTGGCACTTACCTGTCTGCGTTCAACTCGAGATGGAAGAGTTTGGTGTTGGTAAGGCATTCGTGTTGAAATGGTGTAGAGACATGCCGGGAATAGGAAGGGACTTCTGACGGTAGGAACTTGTATTTAAAGCTGCTTTTTATAAACCCGAGTTACTGTGATTAAAGTTTCCTGAAATACCTTGGAGAAATTTGTGAACTAAATGGCTCTATATGCTATGTTATTGAAGACTTTTAAAAGACTCTGAGACTCTCTTTCTGATTTAAAATGAAGTAAATAACTGTAGCAGCACCATAAATTTCACTACTTGCATGTTCAAATCCTAGGGAAATCTGCACTGTAGAAAATTTAAACATATATTTAAATGCACAATAACAAGAAATGCAAAGTAATCTGGAACTAGGCAGTCTCCCCCACCTGAACCAAGATCTAGTTTATCGGAAGTCTGTGATTTGGTCCTTTAGTGTAGGGTCTATAGAAACTCCTTTTGATGAATTGTTCATTGGATATAGAAAATTATTTTCACTGGATTCAGTAGCCAAGAAAGAAGATTTTCATGAAACAATTTTGATCAATTTTGAATGTTTACCCTAAAGAAATAAAGTGAATGTGGTGGAGGGTGATGCGAGGCTCCATCCTGTTAAATATTTTTTCACTGATGATCTGAAAGAAGAGGGATGTGATTGAAAGCTGATGAGTATCTTCTAGGCAAAGTCCCCCGTGAGATATATAGGTTGAGTAAAAAATAACTTCCCTTGTTCTTGCTGATGGACTTGGCTGTTTCCACGACTGTTTTAGGAGCTAATAGCTTTCGGAAAGATAGAGAGAGATTTCATATAAAGAATTCAGTTATTGTAAACACATTGTCAGGGAGTCCTGAATGGAAGTTTTCTCATTTTCTTTATTGTAATGTCACTGAGGGGAATTGCTGGGTATCATCTTAAAGGATTTTGAGAATTGAGGGTAAAAGGGAGATTTGAACAATAAAAAGATGCTTTTTAAAAAAAAAAACAAAGAAGAGGGGGCATATTTGTCTATAGGCTAAAATCGGAGTTTGAAAATGAGCCTGTTTTTGGTCTGGTGGTTCTCCATAGAATTATTTTGTCTTTCCTTGATATTTTTGAAACTTCAAGGAAAGAGACTTGGGAGACATTGCAATGTTTAAAGGTAAAGATACCTTTAAAAAGATACCTATGCACAATAGGTAGTAAGTATGTGTGCATTAATGGAAACAGCCTAGTGATTTATATTAACAGTCTAAAGGGCCAAGAAGGTATCACTGCTGTTCCTCGGAATTTAATTCTGTATGTGTGCAGTTTCTGAGGGCGGGAGAGAGGGTAGAGCCGCTAAAAATACCCTTGTTTTCTTGCTCGGTAAGCCGCTGCGTGATTCACAGTATGCCCAGTATTCTCTGGAAGAGAATATAGGGAATATTGGCAACATTTAGAAATACTCATTTGAATCTTTTTTAAAATAGAGATTTTTTTCAGGTATTCTTTTTTTTTTCTTTTTTTTCTTTTTTTTTTTTTGTTGTGCAAATGAACTGCCAGCCTTCTTAAAGTAAGTGCTCACACATCTATATCAAATGTTTTCTTCCAGTGTATGCAACCAATAAGGCTGGCTTACTTTGCTTATAGATTTTGCAGTTTCACTGTTTGTTTTTAATTTTGAATTCATGGTTATATGACTCTGGATTTGGCAGTACTCGTATATTTAGAGAGCAAAATACCTGTTGTTCATTGGCACTAAATGAACAGTGCCAGAAGCACCAGCGTTTGCACCAGCAAGGGAGAACAACTGGGGCCTGGGTATTTGTAGAACCACCTGGACTTCGTATTTGATGGATGTTTGTTTCCCTGTGGACTTGACTGAAATAGTGCGTTAGAGACCCAAAGGAGAGCTCTGGAAACTGTCCATATGTAAGAGAATTATAGGAAATGGGATGTCTCTTATTCACCTGAAAGCCTTGGCAGTAGCACTGACCTCAGCTGTTTGCTCTGAATGTCAAAAGCTTGCTTATTGCGGAGATACATATTGTAATATGAGCTATGGGAGTGTGGAGATTGCAGTTGCCCAGAGGAGCCCTCCCAAATGGTGCTAAAGTTCAAGTTTTTATTTGCTCATGGTGTTTTACCCCCCAAAATCCTTTTACCCTCCCATGCTCCCCAAATCCTTTTATCCCCCCAAATTGGAAGTTTCTAAGAGCACATTTAAGGCCTTGCCCCACTCTAGAAAGAAATATGCAGTCACATTAACAGCGCAGTACATAACAGATGATAAAACTTCAGCACAGAGAAGACACATATCTCTTGTTTTGACTAAGCATGACATGACTAATCTGGTGCAGGTTACTCATAAGGCTAGAAATGATCAAAATGTGCATGCAAGTTTTTTTTTTGACTGACATTAGGTTATAATGCAAAGATACCTGCTTTCCTTTTGTGTGTGTGTTTTTTTTCCCCACCTGTCACCTTTTTGGTTAACATATTTTGGAGTTTATTTTCATCCTTGAAGAAAAAATATTTTTTTCCATGGAAAGTGGTAAAGTTAACTCATTATTTTGTCTATCTGCTTATTTTTTTGCTTTGCTTTCTTCATTTTGTGCTATCTATCATGTTTATGAGATGTTTATTTTCCTTGCTTGGGACTCTATGGTAAAGAGGTATAGAGAAGAGCTGCACATGGGGAATGTTCTGTACTTTGTGCTTTTGCTTCGAGGACAGGGTGCTTGAGCATGGGGCTTGAGTATGGAGAGGAGTGGCAGAGAGTGGAAGGCAGAAGAAACTGGAGAAAAACAAGGTAATCAATGTCCTGTTGAACGAGGGCTTATTTGCAGTGAGTGAGTTCAAGCAATTGTTCCAGACTAGCTCCTCTTTATGTGAAGATGAACTTGTGGTGTTGCCTATGTGGGTGTTTATTTGCTCCATAAGACTGTAGAAATAATTGGTTAGGTGTGCTGTAATCTGTAGGGCTGCCATTTATTATTTTATTTTTATGTCCAGAATTACAACACAAAGAACATTTTCTTTATTTTCAGTTTCTTCTTGGAAACCTGTTATTTTCTCCATTGGATCTGTGGTGTTTGAAGTTTAACTGGTTAATGGCATAAAATAAAAAGGTAGTTCCCATTTCCCCTTGCATTTGATACGTGTGGAGATACACTATGAACAAGAAAGTGATTTTTTTCCCTTGAGCTTGACCCTCATCCCTTTCACTCCAGGTTTGATGAGAATGCAAAAGTTTTGATTCATCAAATGCAGAAAATGAGGAAAACAACAACAACATCAACATCAACTTCCCCCCAAAACACACAACAAAACCCACAACAGAACAGAAGGCATTTTGTCCTTTTTATGGCCCTAGCACTCAAGCAATATAAGGATGCACTTCAGTAATGCGGTAAATCTGATACAGTAAAAGAGGTGATGCCAGATGGCCTTGTGGGGTCCTTCTTCTTCCCTCCTTCCCTTGCGTGAGCCCCACTATGAGTAACTTCAGGGGCTGAACTAATAGAGCCTTTCTTTAGCATGTTATTTTTGATGATCTAGAGAGAGAGGGAGGGATATCCTAAAAATCCTGTATGAGAGGGAGCGAGGAACAGCTTCAGCCCTGCTGAATTTCCACAGATCTTTCCTGGGTCCTCTGGCTTCCAGCCCCCTCTCCCCTTCACGTGCATCTCTGCTGCCTCAGAGCCCAGTCTGCTGCCCAGGAGAAGTTAATGTTTGGCCTGGGCAGCAGAGAAGCTCAAGGCTGGTTCTAAGCACTGAATACGGCTCTCATGTATCTTGCACATCCTGAAGCATTGAGGTATGAGAGTCTTGTATAGTGTGAAAACCTGGGCTTCCTTTCAGTGAAAAGTGTTTTTAAAAAGAACATTTCTCATAATATATTTATTTTACTAGGCAGGAGGCAAGTGCAGCTGTCTGTGGGACTAATTCATATATTGCTTGTAGAAAAACATTCCAGGAGAACTGGAGACCATTTTTTTGAGGTCTTTTTCTGTAATTGCCTGGCGAACATGCATTCATTCTTTGCAGTCAGCTTGTGGTTCTGTCCTTTTCATGTGCCTGTTTTCCAGGTTCTGGAAGCTGTCTAATGAGATAAAAGGGCCCCTTTCAAGGCCTCTGTTTCTCGACTCAGAAAGGATGTCTTTCAGAAGTCACTCTAGTGTGGCTATTCTGCTTCTGAAACCACAGAAAATAATTGGAGAGTATTAATGCCTCGCTTTCCTTATGCTCACCATTTCTAACTGGAAAGTTTTACAGCTGTTTTAATTATCATAATGTTTAAATTCATCTTGGAAAAGCATGGCTTTCTCTTTGTTAACACAACTGGGGTGTGTAAATTAGCGTTAACTTCATGGAGTTTCCACGCAACAATATTTGTTTTTCTGCTTATGTCACCTGTTATTTCTTTAATCATACAATAGATATTTAGCATTTTTTCAGTCCCTTCATTGTCCACCACTTGACTCTTATATTGATGTCACTGAAGTGTGAGCTGCTGTAATGCCTACAAGATATATCAGTCTAAAGGACAACAATATCTAATATCACTATATCTATGATATCAGTGATATCACTATATAAAAGAAACATTTTGTAAGTAATATTCTCACAATACAGATGTTACTATACAAGCCAATTTCGCTTTATTCAAAGACTTCCAAGATCCGTGTTTTTCACATTAATATTGTGCTGGTGGATGCCATATATTTTGCATGTGTGTTTACTGAAGACAAGTACCTTTTTTTTTTCCAAGCAAAACACTAAGTCCATTATTCTTTTAATGCCTTTTTTAGTTTTTTTCAAATGTTGTGACAGGCCTTGTTCAGACGGGCCATTCTGAAAGGTGGTGGAAGCGGCAGTGTGGGAAGTTGGCGGATCCAGTGCCCCTCTCTTGCTCTATTGGATTAACGTTTTCCGTCCTGTCTGGTTATGCTACCTGTGGTGGTGACTGTTTAAGAGACATAATGGACACTACTATGCAAAGGGTAAGCAGGGATTTTCAGTCTTTTAGATAGAAGCAGAAGCTTGAGCCTTTATCTCAACAAGTGCTTTGTATTTATTTAATGGTAAAATACGTAGTCACTGATTTGCTTTTTGGTTTGTTCTCTAAAGCTCAGCTTGACCTCATAGAGTTCTGTGGCCTTGAAGTGAATAGACTGAGTTGTGCACTTTTGGAAAGGTCTCCCTTTCATTTATGTTCATTAGCCATTAGTGTCAGAGTTGATTCTATTTTCTCATGTTACATTATGCTTCTCAAAAAGAGAAATCTAGTTTTAACATTAAACGTTTAAAATGTTTCTTTCATAGGAGCAAATAAAGCAGCATTAATTTTGTTTTTCGCGTAGTTGCTAGCTCAATGCTGCAACGAGCAGCATCCGAACTAGAAGGCACGATACCTCTCGCGCTGTGTTATCTCAAAATGGCTGAAATGGATTCTAGCTGCATAAAATATGACAGGATTATTTCGGGATCAACATGTGTTTACCAAATGATGCTGGTAACAGCTGACATTTTTTTCAGTGACATTTATGACACTTTCTGTTCAAAATACTCATTTTCCAGCTCTAAACATAGTGAAAAGCAGAAAGGAGTTTGTGTCTTGTTTTCTCTGGTTTGGATTCCTGGTTTATTTTCTCTCCTCCCTTCTCCCTCCCTTAATTGTTTCCCACTTGAGCAGCTTTGGTGCGCTGGATCCCCGCGCTGCCCCATGGGTGCCCGTGGTTGGCGGCAGTTGTGCTGGGAGTGGTTTGTTGTGTGTGAGCTTGGTGAGGGGTCTGTGTCCACAAAGAGACATCTCTTCCACCAGAAACTTGTGTTTCAGTGTTACATAATTCAATATCCTGGCTATTAAAGGTATATGTCTATGTGTGTGTGGGGATTAGATCATTTCTGCTTTGCTTTATTTATGTGTGTGTTCAGGGAACAGTGGGTTTCAGAACTGGATTCTGCCCTCACTGCTGCTTCTGCCTTTAGTCTTTAATGATAGAAAGGCTTAAAGTTTGCATACGGTTGTGTGAAAGGATAAGAGAGCTTCACTCCTGCCTTCATTTGATCTTTGCAAAAATTGGTGAGGGTTGTTAGTGGGCTGCTTTTTCTTTTGAGTATAATCATTTTATTCCCACTTTACCTGCTCATTTTTGACTCTTGTGACTTGGATGATACCAGCTCCTATATATAAAATGTGGATTTTTTTTCCTCCAGCCAAACTTCATGTGTATGATAAAAAATCAGAATATCCCTGTGTAGAGATCTGCTTTATTCACTACTACCTAATGGTCTCACTCAAATCTCAGACAAAACTTTCTTTGCTGTTTTTGCCCTTGTTCTGATTTCATCTGCAGGACCTGCCTGTCCCAGATAGGGTTTCGTTTTGTCTTGTGAACCTCTGTCCATCGGGACCTGGATTAATGAAGCGCCCTGGCACGGGTTCCTGCAGTTGCTGCCACTGTATTTACTGCCTGTGGAGAGGTTGGTACCCATCGGGAATCCTGCCCTGTGGCTGTTGTCTGATGCTGCTTGGGCGCCTCTGCCTGCCTCGGGTCCCAGGCTGTGTGGGCAGCACTCAGGTGGGATGCGAAGTTCCCGCTGCCTTTGCAGGTGGCATCATCAACGCTCCCAGCTGGCCGCTCAGTCTGACCACTCAGTGGGATAATTTGCAGCATTAATAATGGCCAAGGACTGCGTGTGGTCTGGGGGGAAGGAGAGTAAGTGCCTATACATGCAGGTGTGTGCATTTGACTTACTGTGCACCTTCCGTAGAGCACCTGGAAAGGACCCTTTGCTGCAGAAATGGAGCAGAGGGGCAATTACCTTGTCTTTCAGTTCCCAAGTGGGACTTCGGTAGCTCAGGCCTGTTGTGCTGAATGCTGCTGTTGTTTCACAGTAGAAGGAAACGCAGCACTCTACCCCTGTAATAAGGTATTTTTAGAGTTGTGCGAGGTGACTTGTTTATCATTTTATATCATCAAAACATACAAAAATCAATATTCAAACAGCAGCAAGGATGGTGGTCAACTGAATTGCTTACTTACCTGTGTAATGACCAGGCACTGATGCTTCCTGGACTTGATTTGGAAGCCTGATTGGAATTTTTCTTTGAACCGGTAAGACATGGAAGTTCCAAAAGAGGCTGTTAATTCTGAATGCTCAGTTGCTGTGTGTTTGTTTTGATGTCCTGCTAAGACCTAACGGGGGAAAAAAAAACAACTAAAGACATTTTTCTTCTAATTTGTTATTTTCCTAGAAACAACTGTTTGTCATCTGATTATTTATAAAATGCTACATACTGACTACTGAATGATGATGCCAAATCATAACTTGATTTTGAAAATTTTCTTTGGTATTTTATTATCACAGCTAACTATTAGAACTTATTTAAGACTTTTCTGAACAGCGCAATTCTCCTATAGAATTATCTGAAAACTTCCTTTTCTGGTGCATAATTAAAAATAAGTTTTAAATTTGAAATTTCCAAAATAATAAAAAAGGTGTTAGAACTCTCCTATTTGCTCTGCCCTGCATCCCCATAATGATTCTGATTGATTGATTTTGATGGCACTTGGTGGTGACAGAAGAGCAGATTACCTGTGCTCTGCCCAGCTTGCTTTTGGATTTCGCCAAGAACCTGCTGCCTTGCATGGGAATTCCATAAGCAATGTTGATTACCCTCCATCCCTGCCATTCCTTGCCCCTCAACACACACCTTCAGCGGTCAGAGATGCCAGAAGAAAGGATTTGCTGAGAATGCTCCGTGTGATACATCTCTTTCTTAGTAATTTGGAAGAAGTGCTTTAGGTTGCATATGCGCTCTGCTGGGCTGTAAGTTTTTAACTGATAGTGGTATTGTCTTAAAAAAAAAGAAATGTTTTGTTTTCTTTGTGAAGAATAGCCTTGGAAGTATTTTTCTAAATTATTTTGTTTCCATCGTAGAGCTGGGAATATATCATAATTTCCAGGGAGTGGAACACTGCGCTTAGCTTTGGGCCCCATATTTCAAGAACAGTGACTGAAAAAAAAATGGAGCGGAGAAAAAACTTTCCACATGGTGGCAATTTATAAAATTGGGGATTATTAGATACATAAAAGATGATGAAGAGATTTTTTTTTGAGATCATGCATTTTCAAAGGAGGTAAAAGATGAGATTAGGATGTATTCATTTTTTTTTCAGTAGAAATGTTGAATTCCAGAGCAGTTAGGTTTTTTTTTTCTTTAAGAATGTTCAAGTATGGTGAGTGAGAATAAAGTAATAAAGCAGTATATGTTGGGGGCCCTCTTCATAAGCCCTTAGCAAAGGGCAGTGTTGGGCTGGCAGGCACTTGGGGTCTTGTGCACAAATCCCCCTGTTTAAGCAGGGCAGCTGCGGCGCTTTGTCCAAGACTCTGTATGGTTGGGAAGGATGGGCTCTGCAACCTGCATGGACGACCTGTTCCAGCTGAAATTTCTTGTGT
>JAUBOD010000966.1:736031-767780 GCA_032353885.1 Nothura maculosa
ACTAACATTACCCAAACAAGGATAAAGGTGTGTGCGCTGTAATGCCAGGGCAATGTGTTCACACTCTTTACTCTTTAGTCAACTAGTGTGCTGCCAGCTTTTCCTCTGTTTGTTTCTGCGACTCCTGCTGATTCCCTCCCTGGTTGAAA
The DNA here is from genome assembly GCA_032353885.1 of Nothura maculosa. Taxonomy (NCBI): domain Eukaryota; kingdom Metazoa; phylum Chordata; class Aves; order Tinamiformes; family Tinamidae; genus Nothura; species Nothura maculosa. The sequence continues at coordinate 736,181 of JAUBOD010000966.1, forward strand.
TGTGGCACATGACCAACTTCTGGGTTTTCCAAAGAGCAGCACGTTGGTAAGTTGAGCTCCTCTCACATGGCTGTTCTTTGTACTGAGCTGTTTATTTGAACCACAGCGGGACGTACCGGTAGCAACTGAACACCTCATTGGCAGTAGGAGCTGGACACTGACTTCCAGTTGAAGCTAAGGAAGGCGCTGATATCCATAGGGCCCCACTTTGCTGGAGGTTGTTGGATCCTCCTGTTTAGTGCCAGAGCTGTTTGTGCTCTTTCCCTTTGTCCTCTCTAGGTCGAAGTGATCTGGGTCATTTTACACCATTTGGAAGGTAAGTCTTTTTACTTAATTACCAGACTGAAGCAGCAGACTGGAGAGATCTCGCAGACAGCTGTGATTTAGGAACATTTAAGATGATGTAGGTTGCTTGTGGCTCTACTGCGCAGAGAGAGAATCGATGGGACCTGTTAGGAAGGAATGAGTTTGAGTTTTGCTGTCAGCTAGCTATGCTTGAAGTTGGAAAAATGAGTATTAGCAGTCCTGCTGTAGAACTATAGGGCATTGCTGTTCTAATAAAAGGAGTTTGCTTGAGAGTTGAAGAATTTGCTTTAGTTGTGTTGGCATCTTGGCATTAAAGCAGCCAAGCTTATGTTCTGATGATTGAAATTCTGCCTTCTCAATGGCTTTGAGCTGGAACTCTGTGCCTTAAACATCTTTTATTTTACTTTTCAATCTTAGAAAAGCAATGTTACTTTTGCAGAATTAGTGTTGCTTAATTAAAAATGCAGAATTAGTGCTACTTAATTAAAAATGATTCAGAGCCTACTTGGAAAAAATAGCTTTACATTCTGAAAAAGGCTGGAAGTCCACTGAATATCTTGATGAAAGAAGAATGAGGAAGCAGTATTGAGACAACAACAAGAAAGGGTATTAATCTAATGCATGCAGAAAATCCTCTGGTTTATAAGGATTAGTATTCAAAGCACAACTGGAAGTGGTTTTTTTTGATGCTGAATATGTATAGCAGCAGTTGGAGGCAGGTAGAAATTGGAGCTCAAGACTGAAGAAGAAAGCTGAGGAAGAAACAGCAAAACAACTGGAAATGATAAGAGAGAGGAAAATGACCTGTGGGAAGAAAAGTGCAATCACTTTTCCTTCGAAAGCGTAGTCCTCTCCTTGTCCTGCCTACATGTACTTCCTGGTGGCAGTCTTTTAAAAATAACTGCTCTAAATCCCACAGAACGCGCTGGGTTGTGCTAAATCGCTTCAGCTTTTCCTCTGCCTTCCTGGGAGATGCTGCCTCGGACGCGTTCCCCAGCAGCAGTACCTGGCGGAGGGCTGCCGGGATGCGCTTGTTTGTACGCCTTTTTACTACCACTTTAAAAAGAAATGTTGGCAACCCCTGAAAGAAGAGTAATTACGCCTTTGCAGTGGAGAGCTTATTGCAGCTGCGGATGACATTACCTTTTGTTTTTGGAGCAAAACCTAGAAATTAGCGTGAAACTGTTAAGCGGGAAGCAGGGACTGCGCTGTGGCAATGGCTCTTAAATTACTACCTCAAGGATGATACTGCCAGTGATTCAGGATACAGTGATGACAGGGGATGGTTATTCCAGATGGATGCAAAAGATTAAACAGCATGAAGCAGAAATGAGAAAAATAAATCTGGGTTGGGGAGAGAAATAAGGGGGATGGATGAGTGTATAAAGCGGATGAGATAAGAACTCCCATTTTTGTGGCCAAGCTCCCTTGACTTTTGATTTAGCGGTTCTGCTGAATCCAGGAATTGGTGTTGCAGAGTATCCTCTCATGAGAGACTACAGGGAGCCTCAAGAGAAGGGGTTAAGGCTTAAGGTCAACAGATTTGAAGTCCAGACATGGTAATTCTGTCCATGGAATGTGTCTTTTAAGTTGCTGACTTTAATTAACCTTCTTGGTGCTAAATGTGTTGCTGACATTTGTGTATAGCCTGTAGTTCCATTCTTATTTGGCATCCTACAGCGTGGTGGTTTAATGTTAATACTTGCAGAATCACAGGATAGTTAAGTTTGGAGGGGACCTCTGGAGACGGTCTAGTCCAACCCTCCTGCTTGGAGAAAGGTCAGCAAGAGCACTTTGCAGGGAAGCTGCAAATGAAGCCTGAGAACAAAACTTGGTGTGTCCAGTTAGATTTTTTGAATGATTTTGAGGACAGAGATTCCAAAGCTTCTTTTGGCAGCTGGTTCCAGTGTTTCACCACCTCAGTAAAATAGTTTGCTCTTCAGGAAAACTTGTTGAAGTGATGCAAAGTCTAATAACCCCGTTGAAAGTCATTAGCGGGGTGTCAGTTTGGCTGCTTTAATCAGACAGACTCTCCTGTGTGTTGATTTGTGCCCATTGCCTCTTGTCCTGTCACTGAATACTTAGAGAAGAGTCTGGCTCCTGATTTCCCCATCTCCTCTCCAAACTAGGTATTCATAAACATTGTTAAGATTGCCCTGAGCTTTCTCTTCTCCAGGATGATCAGTACCATCCTATGAGAGATACTTCATCATCCTTGTGGCCCTCTGTTGGATCCACTTCACATTTGTCCCTATCTCTCCTCTTGGGGAGCCCAGTGCTGTTCACAGCACTCTGGATGTGGCCTCTCTAGGAAAAGGAGGATCAGCCCCATCAACTGGCTCACAACAGCCTTCCCCATTTAGCTTGGAGGTGACCACTTCTGTAAACTGCAGTGTTTCATAAGGCACTCCGGTGGTTCTTCAGAGCTGTCCTGACACAAAACAGGGTTGTTCTCTACGAGCCTGTGGTGTTTTCCTGGGCAAGACGGCACGAGGACAACTGGGTAGTGGGGAGGAAGCAGCAACTTGTGGTATCAGCTCCACCATCTAGGGCAACTCCAGTGCCTGGATGTGCCCTTCAGGGGAAGATCCTGCAGTCTGTGAAACTGAGGGATGCAGAGGATTTGGGGGAGGTGAAACACTGATATTATAAATCAACACAGGTAGCACTATCATGGAGGCCATTAGGTTACTGTTTGCCATTTAAAAATCTAATGGCCTGTGAAATTATTCTGAGTAGTGCTGGCAGGCTTGGGAGTAAAATATTTACCACAGTGTGTTTGGAAAAACATTGAGAGTGTTTATTGAAAATAACGAATGCCTGTGATTTTTCACAGTATCAAGGTTTGCATCTTAGGACACATCCTGAGAGTGTCGCTCTTGGCTCTATCAGGCCATTAACTTGTAGCCTATTTGGGATAGGCTGGTGTGTGTACATATATATATATGTGTGTGTGTGTGTGTGTGTGTTGTTTATATATGCTAAATTTTTTATTGATCAGTCAAGATACCTTTTCTCATAACCCCATCTTTACTGGGATTTAACCTACTTTTTGCTGTTGTTTTGATTTCTTTTATTATTCAAAGAATTCTATCCCTTTTCTTCCTCCTGTCACATCTACCCCTTTCCCCAACTCCCGCCAGCCAAAGAGTTGAGGGACTTATGGGAATTATCACTCAAGTTTGCTCAGAACTGGGAATTAGCTAAGAAATATGTCCAGAATATATGATTTTATTAAATCTGGAAGAAAAAGCTACTACTCCGTCACTCCCTTCCTGGTTTAATGAAGGACCTGCAAATTTGTTAGCTGGTAAATGCACACTTTATGGATGTTGACGGTTTAAGTGAGGAAGAGGAATATTGCTTTTAATAAATTTGCAAAGATTAGTTTTTAAGAAAGAGGTGAGAATATTTTGCTCATTCTAAGTTGTCAGTATAAATTCTGTGAAAACTGCTAAGCTTGTGGAATGTCGGCTCACTACACTGTGAGTGATACCAGCTTTCAAAGTAGGCTTTTTTGAAATCCAACAGACTTCCATGGAAACTTAAGAGAAGGAGTTTACTGCAGTATTTTGACAGCATGCATTTTGGATTTTAAAAAAATTTTACTTGTCTTTCACTCACTTGCCTTTATGTGTGTCTTAATCTTAAGTTGGCATTTTGAGAAATAATTACGATTTTCAGGAGAAAGCCTACATTATTTTCAGATCCATCATATAAAGTGACTTAAGTGACTTTGTCATTTTGATGAGTTAATCAATTGTAAGATTTGTTCTCTGGTTACAATATATAAAATCAGTAAATGAGATATGAATGTTTTGTTGTAGTTGAGGTTCTTGTAAGATATATTACCATCATAAAGCATTAGAGTTTGCTTTACAGTTAAAATTGTGGTGCCACAGTAGGATACAACAGGCCTAACAGAAAACTTGAAGTGGGACAAAGTCTAAATAACCTTGTTGAGAGTCATTAGGAGAGTGTAAGTTTGGCTACTTTAACTAGGTCTTGGTAGAAATGAACACATGTGGTAACAATGTACCATTTGTTGCAAAGCAAGATTTGTCTAATAGCATTAGCAATGTTTGTACCTAATGTAAGAAACCCAAACTGCTATGAAAATGGAAGATCTTGCACTGAATGGTAATGAAAGTCTCTCTATCCAAAGATGGAAAGCATTTAGTGAAGGTCTTAAAATGAACAAAAATAAAATCTCTAGTGTTTCTTTTCAGAAGTTAATTTTGTAACATCATGTCATCCCATCTTCAATTTTAGAATCTTGGAAGTGTTGCCATTGATTTTTAAGGATCTTGTGCTTGAGTAAGAAAAAATAATCTTGGTAGGGAAACATGGAAATAGGTATAGGAATAGGAATGCCCATTTTTTTGTGTAATTAAAAAAAAATCTACAGTACTTTTGGCTAAAATTAAATTATTCTGAAGAATAATGAGCAATGTCTCTGTGCTTTATATCAGATCTGGCAAATCAGAATGCAGAGCAAAACGTTGTGATAGAAAAATCTGAATTTACCTGCAAGGTCTTTGCTTTTATTTTTGTGGCACTGCTGCTTTTCTGTGGGAAAGCAGAATGGGATAATGCTTTTTTTACAGATGAGACTGTGCTGTGACAAAGAGGAGAGTATTGTATTTGCCTTTGCCATTCAGTATTCATCTCTCTTTCTGATTACTTGCATCTTGTCCATATTCTGCGGTGAATGATGAATTAGTTGCTTCCTCACAGTTGCTCCATGGCACTCCTATCACGGTATCTGCATACTCAGAAATATTATGAGTTTATTTTATACTGCTGCTGTAAGAGTAGACAACATTTTTGTCTTCTGTTTATAGAACAGGAACTTAGTTACAAAATATTTAAGATTAAAACAGTTGAAAATCTAGGTCTTGGTGTGCAATCAGGTTCTGTAGACCTGTTCTTTTATTTTTGTAGCCCTTTCTAATAATGAGGATAAACTTTTTTTTTTCTCTTCAAATCTGCTCTGAAATTTATTTTGAAAAGCATTATATCCTGCTGTCTTTGAGAAGGGCCCAAATCCTGTCAGCCAGATGTGGTTTTGTGCTGTATTTCCTTCATATGGTCAACAGGCTGTTAACCTTTGTAATAGTGGTGACTGCTTAGCTCTTCTGGGGAAAAAAATAACCTCACCTTGGGACCTGCAAAGGGCAAACACATTAGTTGTTTGTGGGCATTTTGGCTTCAGAGATCCTATAGAGCAGTCCTGCTCGTTCTGTGGAAGCTGGTCCTTTATTTTGGAGCCTCTCTAGCATGTGCAACCGTGGAGTTCCATGGAGAAGAGGGTGTAAAACCAGCTGCGTGGAAGGGCACGTCAGAGTGTGCCGGTGTCGTGGGTCCACATCTGGGTAAGGAGGTGATGGTGGCCTTTCCCAGCTTGGTGTCCACATTGTTCCTGTGCCTATGTTCCTCCTTCTGGTTGGTTTGGTTACATGTATTCTCTGTTAAATGGAGGGACAGTAACCTTCCCCTGTATTGCACACCACAGCATGTATGCCACATACATGCATGCATTCTGGTGTATGGGTTCAGGATGTGACTGATGAAAGTAAGTGGTCATGGCTGCTGCTGGATATTACCTCCCTGTAGTGGTGACTGAGGGAAGCACCTGTAGAATTCCCCATGGACTTAGCAGCTCTTCACACTTGCATTTTTTGTTGCCTTTAAGGATCCTGAGTGTGTTTTGGTTGCTTGTTTCCTAGCTTCCACACACTAAATTTGATTGGGTCTCCAGACTTTTTCTGTCCCTAGCAGGTATCTGTTTCCCTGACACTTCCACCCTGCTTTTCTTCATGCTCTCTGTGTGTGTTGGCTGCTTCTACCATCTCAGTGCTCAGCTCTTGCACTGCTCACCGCCACTGCCCCTGGTGAAGAAGGCTGAGAGATGGGCAGGGAGGTCGTGTCCAAATGTGGCAAGTTGCAGGCTGAGCCCACCCCATTGCTCTTAACTCACAGGGCACATTTTCTTCAACAAAGGCTTGGGTAACAGCAAGGGATATAAGAGTTCCCCTCTGTATATGGTCAAGAGAGAAGGCGGCTGCTGCAGTCTTTGAAAGGACACCTGTAAGTGAGAGCCTTCCTTGTGAGCTTAAAAGGCAAAAAGCTTCTAACTTAATCCTATTTTCACCAGGACAGCAGCTGTGCTCATTCAGATTGGATCAAGTTAATAAAAAAATATTTTTTCTTTGAATTCAGAGTTTCAAAACTAACCTGTGTGGAGATGAAATGCAAAAGTTCTTACTGAGGGGAAGGAGGAGGAGGATGGGAATGTGGAAGAAAACAGAAATATTTCTTGTGTCCAGAATCATCAGATTTGAAAGAAGGAGTATGATGAGAATGAATAGAAGCATTCGTCTGGGTTTATTCCAGCATGTGTGTGACAAGCAACCTGCAATCAAATATAGTCTCTGTTGAAAACTATAGACTGTTGAAGTGCAGAGAAAAGCTGCGCTGCCCCTCTCTGCTGTGTTTTGTTCCTTTCGTAGAAGCAAATATTTGAATACAGCCTGGGGTGGCAGCTACCGGCCCAGCCGTAGCAATGTGACTGATGAACGAAATAAGATCATCGCGTTGCTCCCCCAGTCTACTCTTGTCTTCTGTTTCCATGGATATCTCGGATTCAAGAAGAGGGAAAATGTAGAATTAGCATTTCCCAATGCAAGAATAACTGTGCCAGAAAATTCCCGTTCAGCTGATTCCTTCTTTGGAGGGAGTCTGCCTTTATAGCTTTGGTATCATATTATTAGCTATAGAACTGTAGTGATATATCATCCGTAATCATTTGCAATGTAAAATAGTATGGTTTAATAATGCACTGCTCTGAATTGCATGCAAACGTAAATGAAATGCAAAAGGTATTGATAACATTCTGTATAAAACAAAACTTCAGTGAAGGCATTTGACCGAGTACGGTTGGCAGCTGTACTTAAATGTGGCAGCGCTTTGCCTCACAGGATTAAAAACACATTCCTATTAAAAGAAAAATAGTGCAGATGTTTGATAGCTATATAAAAATATTTTTTTTGATTGTGAGCTCAGTTTATTTACAGAAGCAGGTTGTATCTGTTATTACATAAGCATCCACAGATCTTAAAGGATGTTCTTTGACCTTTTTGGGGTTATTTATCCTGTTTCTCACAGGCAATGGAGCTTGGGCGCTTTAATCTGTTTGCTGAGAAACTGCCAAATTGCCTTTTCTCTTCTGTGCCAATATATCCTATTTTTTCTGTAATCCACATCCTGACCAATGTATTAAAGGTTTTGTTCTTTTTTTTTTAAAAAAAAAAGTGAACCATCTGTATGGTTCACTACTGATTTATGCATCACATTTTATGGTATCTTCATTAAATATCCATTAAGAGCATATAAATACTCAACTGCTATATATTAGAATATATATACATACCTGAGTGTTTGAATGCATTCCAGTACTTACCTGAGTATTTAAGTGATTGCAGCATGTTGCAAAGAGTGACGTGTGGCGCCTTTTCCATGCGTGGGGTCGCTTGGTTTGTTAATCTGAGGCTTTGAGATCCAGCTGCAGAAAGCGTTCACTAAAGGATGGAGATTAAATCTGATTTATTCCATTTTCTTGCAGATGTAAATAGGGCTGAGAACAGTACATTGCTCGTGGTACAGAAAAATGTCTTCTAAGTCTGAAATAACTAACTTTGTAACAGATTGAGACCTGATTCCGCACCAGAGAATTAAATGACTCTGCACCATCTCTAAGGCTTTAGTAAATGAAGTCAGTGTCAAGACTTAAATGACAGAGCAGTTTATCCACGTTGCACTTCCAGATCTCAAGTACTGATGAAAAACCACGGGCTAACAATACAAAAGGTATCAAACTTTGTTGCAAAGTCACATCAGTAATAAGCTTGAAACTGTTTTGCTGCTGCAAGCTGTACTCTATGCATCCCCATATCAGCGTAAAGGGAAATATTATCTTCAGTCAGCGGTGGAAGGTATTTGCATAGTTGATTTTGAAGGCAGTGCTGCTAGAATCTAGCTGTCTAGGTCAGGAACCAGAGATAGCGAGACATGAATAGGTGAAAGGTATCCCTTAGCTTAGAGTGGTGATACATTAATTTATGCAGGTTGTATAAATGGAGTGTGTGTGTGTGTATGTGTATATATAGATGCATATACATATATATGGCTTCTTACTTATTCAGGTATTTATAGAGTTTTTAATATTGTTACAGTTTATTCTACATTTTTACTAGAAGCCTCAAGTGGAATCACAATCCCTTTTGCATCATGCTGTACAAATAAACTCATACACATAATGAGAAAAGGCAAAAATAACTCAGGAGAGTGGAATATTGATATAAAAAATGTGGAATAATGTTCCTTACTTCCTACTGTATTCCTGTCTTTGTTCTCTTGTCACTTGCTCCTTTTCTTTCACCTGTTTCTTGACCTCTGATTTTGTTTAGGTTTTATGAGAATGGAGTCTAACCAAGTCCATGAAAACCTGGTAATTCTTCTGCCCCTCATGTTGCCATTGGAGAGGCAGGTGCAGGTGCAGGGTGCAGGCCAGGTGGCGCAGGGGAAGGAAATGTGTGTAAGCAATGAGAGCTGTGGGGACCTCTGAGGGGTTGTGACTATTTACTGCTGGGAGAGATAAGTTTTCAAATATGTAAAAGACGGAAAGACTGATCCAAGGAGAGAGGCAGTAATCTGCTTTATCTTCACAGTGGATAGACAAGAAGCTTAAATTCCAGCTAGAAAAATGTGGGTTAGTTATTTAAAAAAAAAAAAAGAAGAAGGAAAAAAAAAGCTTTCACATGGCGAGAAGAGAAAGCACTGGGATAGCTTGCCTCGGAGAATCTGAGGAACAGATTGGAAAAGTCTCTGTCTGGATTGACACAGGAAGCTCTTGGGGCAGGGCTTAAGCTACTTGACCTTTTCATGTCCCATTTTGTGTTTTCTTTCTTTTTTTCCCCCTAACTCTCTTATTTATGAATTATATTCATTACCATAGCACTTGTAAGTCCTAATGTACTATAGATACATGCTGTCCTTAAGTTATCATTTCTTTATTTGCGATAGAATTTTGCAGGCTAATAAGCCTCACAGTGCCATGTCACTTTTTAATGTTATTATTATTATTTTAGTTTTTGGTATTTACACTGCTCAAATTGTCATCATTTTTGTACAGTTTCTCCTTGCGTGTGCCGGAGGAGAAGCTGTTTGCCTCATGGAATGGTTTCCTACAAAGCAATCAAGAAACAGTTTGGCTTCGGAGGTCATTGCTGCTGCTTTGCTTAATCTCTTTGCAGACACACTCGCGCACAGATACAGGTGGCATTAAGAAGGAGAGGAAAGTCTGAAAATGCCAATTTAGGACCTAAGACGTATTTGCATAGAGTCTGGGAATAAACTCGCTGCCTGTGAGTCAGCAGTGTCAAATAAATACGCAGTGAAAGAGAAAAGAGATAAAAGAGAAGGGAGTGACAAAATGAGTGCAAATCATGCAATTGGTGTTTGTCCTTTTATCAAAATAATTCTTTTTAACCTTAATGACATTTGCCAGCCACGGTTAGCATTTGTAACTATTATAATAATAAGCATTCACTGACTTTTTAGTTCCAATAGTATTACTTTCCAATTACTGTATTAATATCTAGATAAATGTAGTCATATTTATTCAACTGCGACAAGTACTGGAAAAGTTAAAAAGGAATTTACAGATATGCATATGAAGGAGAAATCTTGACAGAAAAGTCTTTTGGGGAGCTAACCAGTGCTCTGAAATCAGATACTTTCCGTGAAAGATGCTGTTGGTTCAAGATGGAAATCCCTTGGTCTCTCCTTATGGAAAGACTTGGTCACTTAATGTAGCAGGGATATTTGTTGTTTATGGACGTGTATTGAATCTATTTGATTTATTGCTGCTGATCTACCTATCTTGGCGCGAATTGATTGGTATACCCCAGCAGTTTTAAGGCATTGCAGGATCATGACATTATCTAGCTTAGCCTCTCGCTGATGTGGGCTCTAGACTTTATCCAGCTCCTCCTGCATTAAACTGGTAGTTGATATAAAGTGCGTCTTCTAGAAGAAAAATGATCAGTCTTCATTTGCAGACATGGGAAGACAAAGAAACACTCTAACTTCATCAGTAGCTAATGACCCTCATGGCTGAAAAATAAAATTATGCTCCATTTCCAATATGAATTTGTCTGGCTTCAATTTCCAGACATTGCCTCTGGTTTCTGCTCTAGAACTCCCATACTTTATTCTTAGGGAGATGTTTATACTCTCTAATGAAGTCACCTTTCAATTCTCTTCCTCTAAACTAATCAGACAGTTGTTTAATTCTTGCTCTAAGGCATTTTTGCTAGCCTCCTATTATTGCTGTATCCATACAAACTTGAAAGGTTTATAGGAGAAATGCACATAGTTTGTGAACATCGGTCTCCCCCATGCTGTATAACACACTGAAATCAATATTAAAATCACTGTTTTTCTGTTGATTTATCCAAGGTTGGTCTCTGCCTCTGCAATTCTGTATTATCATCTTGGAAATCAGGTTCAAGTAAATGTTCATTAGAAATTTTTCTAACGTGTTGCTTTTAAGACCATGCACTGAGTTCTGCAGAACAGATTGGCATTTTTTTTTGACTCCGGGTGTGAACTTTATACTTGCTGCAAGAAATAATTTTTGTCCAAATAAACCCAATTCATGAAAAGATTCCTCTGAGGACTAACCCTTGTCATACACATTTTCCAGATCTTTCTTTTTCCTAGTTTTTATTGGCAGATCAGCGATGAAAATACCAAGTAAGATTGGATTTCCTTCTGAACTAGGAATGGGCCTTTGTAAGAGCAGATTTTTTAATGAATTTAAATACTTCAATGGACCGCATAATGCTTTTTAATAGCTTGTAATTGTGAGAGTGAAATCTCATGCAGTCCCTTTTGGTCCCATAGTACCATTTTCAAATGAACATAAAAGTGGTTGTTGGAGATAGCCTCTTTTTGGTAGTACATCCTTGTTTGCCCTGAGTTTGTGGAATATAATATCAGGGAGTCTGATAGGCTCAATGCTCAAGGGGATGCTTAGTTTTGTTGTGTTTACAGAAGAGAAAAAACAAAGGTAGAATGTTTGTTAATTGCCATTTGGTTGGTGGTCTCCTGTGTTTTGTCGTATTAGCTGGTCACAGACAATGAGCTGGAGTTGGGATGTAGTAATATTCAAATGAAAAGAGCACTTATCTCCTGTTTTCATAAACTTGCATGATGATGCTTTATCTCCTGATCATTAGAACCGATTTGAAGGTGTCTTCCAGACATAAGATCTTTTTAATGAAACATTTTTATTTCCAACTTTTATGTGTGGGTGTTACCCAGTTTTCCAATTTTTTTTTTGATCAAATGCAGTACAGCCGTGTTGGCAACAAACACGATGGTCTGTCTGTGTTTAGGTTTAGAGTCACTGGTAACTTTAGCAAGGATGGTAGGGACATGGTCATCGTACAGGGTTGCATCATCTGAAGGCTTTTGCTACGGTAAAATGTCTCAGTTGAGAGATCTCCATTTAACTTGTTTTGGGATGCATTCAGGTTTTCAGATAGATCTACTCAGCTACATCCTACTTAGATACAATTCACATGGATTTCTGTGATAAAGAGATGCCTCTTGGGGAAGGCGGTAGTCTTAGTATACCTTAATTTTGGCTTAGCTATTTCTAAGATTTCTATTCCTACAGATTATTGCATGGTTTGGTGGACTGGAAGCTACATTATCACTATGTCCCTTGGTCATAATGCAAGAGGAACTTGTTAATAGACTAATTGGACCTTATAAAACAGTTGAGAGCGCTTAGCTGCGCTGTCCTGTGTTTTAGAACTGGTGTTTAAGAAAACTGTTTGAATTTGCCTGCTTTTAAAAATGGTCTGTGATCATTCCACTGCACACACTACCCCTGCCTATGGGAGAAAACCCACACTTCTCTCTTGGGAATTTTCTCAGCCTTTGCTTCCAGTGATTAGCTCTTGTTTGACCTTTGGCTGCTCTACTGAAAAAGTTGAAGTTTTTGTTCCCATAGGCACGTACCTACACGTGTTAATTGAGCTGTCCAGTGACTCTTTAATATAAAAATATTGTTCTAGCATGGTAGTAGGTATTCTAAATATTTTACTAATTTTTAAAATCCTCATAGTCATTGTTGGCTTTTTGACATTTGGAATCGTGGATGTTGGTAGGGACATGCAGTCTCTCACAACGGTGCCAAATACGAGGATATTGGGATCTCACTGTTTATTTTTTTCCACCCTCCTTCTGTCCACACATCTAGTAAGTTGTGCTTCATGCTTCATTCACTCTAATTCCACCATAATTTCAACATTTATATGCAATTATGATTCCATAGTTCCATAGTTTTGTTATTGGTCAACTTTTTTTCTTTTTTTTTTTTGTAACTGGTGGTTAATAAGTCACTGCCATCAATTTCTCTGCTCCTCTGCATTGCGTTGAACAGTATCATCATCATACATTTATGTAACAGCCTTAAAGCAATAGATTTCAATTTGTGAGCTCTCTCCACTCATCTCTTTTTTTCTCTGCTTTTTACTTTGTTTTACATATGTTTACAATTAGTTGTTGACATCAACTGCTTCACTACTCTAGTAGTGGGAGTCATGTGCTTGCATTTGTGTTAATAGTGAATATCATGACAGGTTTATTATTAAATACAGAAGGTAGATGTTAAATCCATGACACACACGAAATTTCACTCGTATAGGAGAGAGGAAGAAAGGAGAAAAGTGTTTCCACAGTTAGTCCCAAATCTCTTTGTCCTTGTATTCTTTTTTCTTTTCCTCCTTTGGGGCTGTAAGTTTGGACATAGCTGTCTTTGGAGCGTGGCCAGTCCCATGTGCATGTGCAGATCAAGCTGTACGCTCCTGTATTTCATGCTCTTCCTGAGCACTGGGACAAAAAGTAATGCATTATCAGCACGTATTATCAGCACACAAGCACTGAGAGTTTAGAGGCATGACGAAAAACTACTGTAGAAATGAAAAACACAGGAAGCATTTGGCTTGTTATTATTCATTTTCATTATCCTTTTGTGGTTGGCTCTACTATTATATGTATTGAAATGTATTACTGAATTTAGCACGAGTTGTGTGAAAGATTCTTTGCCTCAGGATTCAGCTGGAGCTTGCTGCAGGATATGTGGGCTCTTAATACATATATTTGTGTCATTCCTCAGTATGTTTGAGAAGGAAAAGTCAAGAAAGCTTCACTACTGTTTCAGAAGAACTTTTATGGAAGGAACCTGTTCCACCCACCAATTAACTACACTGCTAAATGCTTTATTATTATTATTATTATTTAAAGACAGATCTAGCTTTTTTCTAGATAGCAAAATGATTTTATAGTCTTTTTTTTGCATGAGATAATAAAAAGGTTTTACCAAAGTGTGATGTATTCTCTTTTTATTTCTTACTTTAAATTTCACTCACATACTTGCATAGGCCTGCAGACTACGATGTCTGTAGCATGGCTCTGATACAGGTATTTATGTCACCCTGTCCTTCTGTGTATGCAGATATTATCATTTAAGGACAGTGGTTTAATCAGTCATACTAGAAAATAGTGGTTAAGACATAAAAAAGCACTCCAAGCGAATCTACATGCTTTAAAAAATAACTGGGATGATGCAAAGAAATACCACCTCTGCTAATAGGTTTTCAATCATAGTCGTATTTGCTCCGCTTTCTTTTTACTCTTTCTTGTTATCAGATGTAGTTTCTTAGCTTGCTGTTCAGCATGCGACTTTGAGGTTTCCTTTGATTTATTATCTTTAAGGATTTTGTAACCTGTTGCGTTCTCAGTATATTGAACATTTGGAGGGTGAATAAAATTTTCTCCTCCAGCTGGGAGCAGTAAGTCTTGTACATGCAATGAAATATTTTCAATAAACTTGTAATACTGAGAATGTTTGTACTGTGAGAACTCAGGCTTTGTCTGTGCATAATGTGCACACAGTTTAAATTAGAACACATTTTCTGTAGGTTTTAAAGGGGAATAAAAGTGCAAAGTAAATGTAGTGAGGCTTATGTGGATGACTTGAGTGGTCAGGGATTAGTCTGCCAAGGATGTTTTTGTAAGGACTAGAAATACACACTGGAGACACCATAATGCATAGATACCAAAGCTTGTTAATAGAAGCTATATGGGAAAGTGCTGATTTTGAGTTGATAAATGACCACTGTGTGCTCTTAAAAATCTGAAAACTTATTTCTTGCGAACTGTGTAGGTTTCAGTTATGTTCAGTGGAAGTTAAATCACAATGCTTGTAAAAATCCCCACCAATAACAACGAATTAGGGAATATGATATTTTCTATTTTCTTTGTAGCAACAAAAAATAAAGCACGGAATATGTTTCTGTGATAGTTCTAAGTGATTTGCCAAAGTGAACGCCATTGATGTAGATAAGGATTTGGTTACTTGTTGCTGTGCCCTGCAGGATTCCCTATGTGTGCAGGCAGGGAACGTTTTTTCGGGAAGTCCGGAGTGTGTGTTTATGTGTTTTTAATGCACAGATTCCTCCTGAGCTGCTGCTGAGACCAGTGGTGCTGCTGCAGCGCCGGAGCTGCTGGCAGGGCCGTGCACGTGTAAGTGGGGCCATGGGTGGGCTTGCTGTGTGCCAGTGGAGATGCGTGAGAAGCGCAAACCCCCGGCTGATTTTGGGATTACTTCCCTGTTTGTGTGAGGGAAAAATACTTCATAGGAAAGAAGATGGTATTACTGACAGCAAATCTCTTTGTAAATGTTGGGCCAGTGAGGCAGAACAACCTCAGACTCCATCAAATCTTTATAAAGTCATTTGCTAGAAAGGAGCTGCGTCTCCCATGCGGCTTCAATGATCTAGGTGTTGACATGTTCTGCTGCCCTAAGTGCAGAACAGTTTCATGAAGGTGTGATCGAGATGTGGCATATAAGTCACAGGCCAATCAGGAGCTGCTTCTATTTTATTAAGAAAGGGAAACTGTTTGAAATCCACTGTTCAACTTCATATTTGATTTTAATTTTTGTAAGGTCAGTTAAAAATTACCTGAAGCTGCTACTCAAGCACTGTTTTGGGTTCATGCCATTTTAACAGGTTACTGCCTGTTAACTAGAAATAACAGGACTGTGTCCCTACTCAGTTGCTGCAGTTCTGAAGGGGTTGGCTTAAATCCAAGCGCCGTGATAAACTGGTTTCTTCTGTGGTGGGAGTTTGGGTGACCTAGAAGGTGCTAAGCCGTGTTTGAGGCCAGCAGTGCAGCCCCTCGGGGAAGGAAAGGGCCATCGAGTGGCGGATCTGGGCCCTCCCAGGCCTGGGGAAGCTGTGGCAGATTTCTCTCAAGCTCCCGTTCTTGAACGGAGTGCTATGGTCAAGGCAGGGAATCCTGCCACTCTACTCAGCTCTGGTGAGGCCGCACCTGGAGTATTGGGGGCAGTTCTGGGATCCCCAGTATAAGAGGGATGTGGAGCTTCTAGAGAGGGTCCAGTGGAGGGCAACAAAGATGATTAAGGGACTGAACATTTCTCATATGAGGAGAGACTGAGTGAGTTGGGCCTGTTTAGCTTGGAGAAGAGAAGGCTGAGAGGGGATATGATTATGAGAGGGATATGATAGAGAGAGGATATGATTCCATCTCCAAGTGAGGAAAAACTTCATTACTGTGACAGGGTAATGGGTGTAAGTTGCAACACAGGCAATTCCATCTCCATGTGAGGAAGAACTTCTTCCCTGTGAGGGTGACAGAGCCCTGGAACAGGCTGCCCAGGGAGGTTGTGGAGTCTCCTTCTCTGGAGATCTTCCAAACCCACCTGGATGTCACCCTGTGCCCCGTGCTCTGGGTGTCCCTGCTGGAGCAGGGGATTGGACTAGATGATCTCTAGAGGTCCCTTCCAACCTCAATCATCCTGTAATTCTGTGATTCTGGGATTGGGAACAGTCTCTTCCGATAGCCCCTTTGGAGTAGGTGCTTCAAGTCGCTGACTTGACATAGTTTGAATGTCCCTGAAGACAAGATGCAGAAATGAAATGTTATGCAAGTTTCTCTATGTAAAAATTCTTTGCTTTCTGCTTTCCCCTTCCTTCTTGCAAACAAAATAGACAGTGATAAAAGCAATTGAAAGAAATGTACTTCGGGAATTGGAAGGAAGGAGAATAAGTAGATAAAAAGCTGTTTTAAAAATATAATCACTATTATAACCGAAACATTACTTGGAGATGTTATCTTGTTTTTGCAAAACATTGTCTTAAAGTTCATTGTTATCCGAGAGGGGAATAAAGAACTAGACGATGTAGGCAGTAAGTCATCCAATAAAACAGATTTTATATGACACACATCCATTTTGTCAGCTGAAGGGAATAAGCAGTCATAGTTTATTTCAGGATTCATGTCATTTTTAATATAAGTTTTATATCATGTATTCTGTCACGAGTAAATATACATTAAGGTGATATTTTTTAATGCTATGTAATACAGTGATTTGCATGGTGTCCTTCCTCCCTTACTGCTTTTTTTTACCTTCTCTTTTACTCAGTTATAATTGCTCAGGTTTTGTTCCTTTTATTCATTCAGGATCATGAAACTTATTAAAAATGCATTTACATAAATCACAAAGACTGAATATTATTCTATTTATATGACTTACACCCTTTTGTCTTAAATTTTATGGGAGTAAGTAGGATAAGGGAAGAATTTGTGCACATTCTAGCTCTGTGTGCAGTAAATATAATTCTGTCCTATGTTACATAGTGCATTCATGAACTTAGCCCTGGCAAATTTGGTGTGGTTTTTGGCCTGGAATTAAAATGCATAATCCTTTGTCAAGTTACACGGGTATTCTTTATATAAGTATCTGTGTAAAGCTGTGAACACTTGGTGTTTGGTAATGCTGCTGTGCCAAGAGGTTACCTGTTAAAATATGAAATGCTTTGTGGCTTGTTTGTCTGAAGAAAGGATTTTCCTCTCCGTAGATCATATTTCTTCTTTTTTTGTTATATGGATAACATCAGATGCTTTAGAAATAATCAGCCAATCTAATTTGCTCCTTGCTGCACCTCTACACAGATTACATTGCTCTCCTTGTGACCAATATATTACAGGAACTCTAAGACCTCGTGACTAATTAATCTTAGAAAAAAATAGCATAGTTATCCATAGATTATGACAAATCTTGACATTTTTGACCTCTGAATGTGGATGTTCTATTCCTCCTACTGTTATATGTTGGTGTGGGAGTAGAGGATCTTTTTTTCTTGCTTACAGGTAGCTTTCTATCTTGACTTCTCTTTCATAACAGATATTTGTATTTAACTTATTTTCCTATCTGTTTAGCTGTAATGCACTTAATGTCAATGTATATTTGAGGAGCTTAGTTTCTATAATGTTATGAGCATTCCAGAGATTCTGTTAGGCAGCGGGGATTGTGTGTGTTCAGTTGCTAAGTGGACAGTGGTTCCACTCAGGAAAGTACTTCCACGTTTCTGCAAATAAGCCAACATAAAGCTTTGTAAGTGCTGCTTGTGGCAAGATGACAGTGCCAGTTCAACTTTTTTTTTTTTTTGTTTGCTTATCTCAAAATTGTATTTGCAGATGCTGCCTTAAATCCTTGTGTAAATCTGAATGTGTATCAGATATTGAACAGGAAAGACTACTTTATATATATGTACAATTTCAAAGAAATGAAAGTATGAAAAAATGCTGTGGTAATATTATGCAATTATTAAGCATTTCTCAAGATGAAATAGAAAGGGATGCTAATGCCAAAAGATGACGAGGTTGTGAAGTTGGCAGATGGTATAGGCAGCTGGAAAAAAATATGCCCTCTGTACCTATAGAGTGATCTGACTCTGTGAATGTAGAAATGCAATTATCTTCAGCAGGTATTCGAATCAATTTGTGTTGTGCTGCTGGGCTTGAGGCAGGTTTTGCTGCGTAAAACTCTGCACCTTGCCTTTGTCAAGTTAGAAGATACATTTTCTACATTCTGTCCTTTTGGGGTTGATCCTCATTTTTTTCTCCTGTATAAGCAAAGGTGCCCAAGCTGTGACCAATAAATGTTGAGCGTCCAAGTTGAATGAAAATGTGATTTTCTCATTGTTCATAAAATGCTATTTCTATGGTAAATTTTATCGCTTTCAAACTTACTCAGTTCTTGAAAGGTTAGAATCCTTAAGGTTGGAAGGGATCTCTAGAGATCATCTAGTCCAACCCCTCTGCACACACAGGGACGCCCACAGCACAGGCCACAGGACTGCATTGAAGTGGATTTTGAAGACCTCCAGAGAAGGAGATTCCACAACCTCCCTGGGCAGCCTGTGCCAGGGCTCTGTCACCTTCACAGGGAAGAAGTTCTTCCTCACATGGAGATGGAATTGCCTGTGTTGCAACTTATACCCATTACCTCTTGTCCTGTCGCTGGCCACCACTGAGATGATCATATGAAACCACCACGCACGATCGCCCTGGTGTGACCTGGGTGGCACAGGATTTGAGCATGGAGGAGATGTTGGTTCCCTCTACGCATCATAGGAAACCCAAAGCTCATCTCCTCCTGTAAGCATCATTGCCCAGAGGCCTCCACTGGAGACTGTCCTACAAGTGGTGGAAGCCCCATGACTTGCAAGGGCTCTGCCTTTGCTTCCCCTCAGCAGAGCCAGAACCTCCGTGCACTTGACACTGTTGGCTTAAAGCTGCAGAACTAAATAACTGGTGGACTAATGTTTGTAGTGAAGCGGCTTGTATGCAAAAGCTCAGTCTTTTATCCATGATTTATACTTTAACCTTCTCAAATATCCAGAAAAGTTCAGCTGAAACAATCAAAGGGATGAGTAATCAAATGCTTCTTTGTAAAAAATGACCTTTTTACCCCTGAGTAAGCGAGTATAAATGATTCCTCAGATTTAAGTGCTCTGTTAACCTATTAAGATGAGGCATTTAGTTCTTGTGACTTGCAACTTAATTTACATTGGAGGATCTTTTGCTGTTGTCAAGCTGTATTTGATATTTTGTTTTTATATGGTAGTTCTCTTTTTTTCCCCTGATTTCTCCATTAACCTTTGCTGTTCTTTGGGTATTTGTAAGGGGTAGAGAAAACATGCAAGGACATGGAATGAAAGGCTGCCTGTAGCTGGCTGTGCATTAAGTGGCCTCTATGCTTTGCTGTGCTCATGTGTGCTTGTTCCAGCACTCTGCTGTCCTTTTGCAAAGCCAGTTGCTTCAGCAAAATAGCATTTTTTCCTTGCTGGATTTTTTTCCTGATGCTTGTGTTGCCCTTGATAGCCATGGAGTGCTTTATGTTTTTAATTTTGGACTGAGAGCCAGTTTTCCTAACTGACTCATGGCAAAGCCTTGGTATTCTTGGTACCTGTTAAAGTACTGTTAGTTTCTTTGCTTGGAAAATAAGAGACAGAAGGCTTTTTATGTTGCTGATTTTTTTTTTGTTGTTTTCTACAATGAGTAAACATTGACAGTGAATATTTGCTTTTGCATACAGCTCCTCATTTGAAAAGCCTCTAGGAGTCTGTTACCTATTGCACATCCTGCAGAAAGTCTGCTATAAAACTGCATGAACTAGTCAGTGTATGAGTAATTGTCAAAATAAGTCTTACTGCAAGCCTGTCATTTTTTATTTGCAAGTGTATAGTGATATATCATTGTCATTATTCTCTATTAGCATATTTTTCAATTCAAATTACTCAGTATTCCTTGATATAGTATTACACCACTGGTCTACATTTTTATGAGGTAAAATGGCTGTGCTTCTTAACAAAGCATTCAGGTAGATTTTAGGGTGAACTGCATGAATTTATAAGCATGAGTTTATAAATCACTCCATGTGGTTACCTGGTTGCTGCAGTACGAAGGGGTTCACACAATGAAGCACAATTACAGCTTTAACTTGACGAAAAAGCCACGGGTTGTGGGCTTTTTGCAGTCCTAACGGTGGCTTGAACCTCTTCAGAGTAGTCAGTAGTTTGTGGCAAGGGGAGAAAAATGATTTGGGAGATGAAACTGCAAACTAACTGCTAGTACACAGAGCTCTAGCACAGCCCACAAAGACTGGATAGAGAACTTTTGTGAACATGAAACAAAGATATTATGATGGGATTTTGTGTGTCCTTCGCTGATGGGCCATAATCTTCTGGTTCATTACTTCTCTGAATATAAGCACTGCAGAAAGATCACATCAGGCCTTGCCAAAGTCATGTGGTCTGTGGATAACTCTTTTCAATAGAGTCTTCCATTTCACACTTGGACTTGAGGAGGATGTATCATTCTGCAGAGCTGACTAGCGATGCAGCTCCTCAAGCTCTACAATATCAAACATTTAAAGAAAATTCAGGTTATTTGCTTATTCATAGTGAACAGTCAGTTGCTCTGACTGTGAACAGTTCAATCTGTTGAATATTCCCTCTAATCTTATTTTCCTTCCTCTTTTTGTCCTCTCTTTGTGGATCAGTTATACATCTGTTGCTGGCCTCTCATCAGTAGCAGGAACATCGCTGTAATGACCAAAGGAGAATATTATAGTGTAGTTAAATTATGTGAAGCAATTCATGGAAAATGACCTAATAAGACACCAGATCAAAGATATGTTGTAAATAAAAAGTACTATCAGCTATTAAAGCTGAAGGAAATAAAAAACTGAACTGGATTAGCCATCATTGATAATTTAGTCTATTTTTCTTTATGTATTAAGATCTATGCAACAAGTCTTTTGGTTTTGGAGGTGAAATAAAAAATCTAATTTTGTGCAAATTAAGCCCAGTATTGTATCTTTTTCCTCATTACCCTCCTTTCTCCTCTTCTTTTGTGAATATTTATGACATTTCGTGCAGCTGAAATAGCTTTAACAGAGTCATACCTCAGGATATATAGTAGGGTACAGTATCTAGAACACTCTCTATTTTTGTTTATGCTCTTTTCTCCTCTCCTCCCCCTTTTTTTGGCCATCAAATTTTGTGTCTGTGAAAATAAATAAAGATGAAAATATTTTGAGAACTGGATTTGGTATCTGGCAAGTATTTTGGAGTTGACTGAACCTGTGTCTTTCTTCAGATGTATTTGCTAAACAGTAAAACGATCTGTTCAGTAATTAAAAGCAAGTGTGTTCCCACGGTAGTTGATACTTCTTTACTGGGAATGAGGAGGAGAGGTGCAAAATGACTTGGTGTGACCTCTCTCTTGCAAGCAATCCTTCTAAAACTTGTATGTCTTAATTATAAAGACACATGCATTTGTTTATATTTTTGTTTATGCTTTATTATGTTTGTAATAAAAGCCATATTGGGTAAAGTGTCCATGTGGTACATATATGCAGCGCGCTTACTTCGGAACTCAAAGGAGCAGCAATAGTTGTGGTAATGCAGCACGATGGCTGTGAAAGGACGAGCCTGCTATGAAACTTCATTAAACTGTCTGTGATGAGCAGTGGTGTGCGAGGGGCTCTGGTACCATTGTAGGACAGCGGGTACCACTGCAAGACATCATTGCAGTAAGGGCTGGGGACCCAGCGTTTGTCTGCCAAGGGCTTCCATGGCCACTTGGAGGGAGCCTTGCGAGCGAGTGCCAGCTCACGGCGCTAGACAGTGTCTCCAGTGCAGCTACAGCCCTTTCGCTTCGGCCACAACAGGACGTTTGCAGGGAGCAGGGGCTGCTTTTTGAGCAGCCAGAGAGCAGCCAGATTTAGTGTGGGGTTTGATTTTGAAGTTGGGTGAGGGCTGCTCTTGATGCTTGCTGCTTGCAGCTGAGCACTAAAATGATGACTCTGAAATGCTGTTTAATGGGCATTTTCTGGCTGCCCTCTAAAACTCACATCTTTCACACTGTATTCCTTTGTATATTCCATTTATTAGAGCAGAAAAAAATCTTAGCCCTCACTTGTGGATATAAGATGTGTATTTATGCAGAGTTCTGCATTAAAAATGATTTCTGAAAAAAAAATACTGCAGTACTATGGAAAATACTAAAGATCATGATAATGAGAAAGGTACTGGTAATTCCAAAATTCAGTTTAAAAAAAAACAAGGGAAACAAAGCGAATCTAGCACTGCTTTTAAGTGCCCTTGGTTGCTTAAATGAAGTAACCTGAAAATGCATGAGTTGTTAGAAATAACACAAATATGAAAGCTTGCTTTCTGTTCTCAGACTTTGGCATGCGAGTGAGAGGAAACAGCAGTAGTTCTTTTATGCTCCTATCACAATGAATTAATCTGAAGTGTGCTGTAGAAATAAAAATCATCTCAGCTTATCTCTTCCTCCTGTGCCTCTGCTGGTGTTTCACATAGACACTGTTTCTATAGCTGGGCAGGGAGAGGCAAAGAGAGGAGAAAGAGCAGTGATGCAACAGGAGCATATGTTTATTCCACGTTTGACCTGAATTGTAACGTGTCTTTTGAGCATCCTTGCCCTCTCAGCCTTATTCTCCACGATGCTATATGCTGTATTGCAGGCCATATAGAATCTCTGCAGAGGGGATTTATCTGTGAAATAACTGCGTAAGTAGAAAGCTACCTCTTGGACAGTAGTCATGACTCGATTAGTTGCTAAGTGTTGAGGAGTTAGAAAACAAAAACCTAGCAGTTTTTTTTCACAGAACCACAGAGTGGTTGAGGTTGGAAGGGACCCCTAGAGATCATCTAGTCCAACCTCACTGCTGCAGCAGGGACACCCAGAGCACAGGGCACAGGGCAGCGTCCAGGCAGGTTTAGAAGATCTCCAGAGAAGGAGACTCCACAGCCTCCCTGGGCAGCTTGTGCCAGGGCTCTGGGCTTTTCCTTTCTGCAAGGAGCAAGAGAGAGTTTTTTAAAAAACTTTTTTGGTTCATTTGTTTTGAGATGTGATTGAATGCCCACCTTCCACAACGTAGAGAGAACAAACCCCCTCCTGGCACCTAGAGCCACCAGCAGGTGCCGTGTTTAGGCTGGCTTATTAGGGGACAGTAGAAAGACTGAGCTTCCAGGCCGAGGAGAAGGGTCTTGACACTGAATTTGGAAAAAAAAACCACCAGTGCTGTGATATACGTGACCTGCAGTGCACTCTTTTCATAACAGCTTAAACACCTTAGAGTTAGTCAAAAAGTATTAGGTTTTTAATATGAACAAGTGTGGCCATCCAGTATTGGTTTAAGATCTTTAGGAGATTACTCTTGCTAGCCCCAGGAGTGAGCCCAGGAGCATTCCTGCAGATTGCTGTAGCAATGCCTGATCAGAGGGATCCTCCACAGAATGCTTGGGGGTACCTGGTGCGCTCCTGCCTTTCACAAGGACCTAAAGCACTGCCAAGCCTTGTCCAAGACCTGGGAGGCTCCAGCTGGGAGGGAGGCCTGGAGCAGCCTGGACACCACATGGCCATTGCCAGGGCCCCGCTCACATGCGTCGGGAGCCTGCTGGGAAGCTCGGTCTTCTCCAGCTCCCAAAGCACATTCCTGCCTCCTCCCAGCTTCCCCTGTAGCCCCATGGTTGGCGCAGTCTGTTGGGAGCGCCCTGGCCTTGAAAGGAAGGCAAGAGGGCTGGCGTTGGTTTGCGTGCTGTGCTCCCTGCTGAAGGCCTAGGCAGAATGCAGCAACCGTGCGCGAACAAAATGTCACTGGGAGCGCGTCGTTGTCCCTGGTCCCCTCACAGAAGAAGCAGCAGTCCGAGGGGAATGAGGGGGTGGCAAAATGGAGATGATGAAGCTCAGAGTCAAGGCAGCGAAGCTGTAGGTGATGTCAGGTGATGCTTCGTGCTCAGAATAATACTGATCCTTGTGATGATTAGCTTAGCTTTGCTCTACTGCAGATATATATTTATCCACACAGAAAAATACATTGTAGCCTTTTTTTTTTTTTTTTTCTCCTTGGTTTCCTGGATGGTTATTGAAAGTGTATAACATTTGAACTCAGGGTTCTTCCTGTGGTTTGTAAATGTAGGAATTTGTATCTAGGACTTCTGCTAAGGTTCTCTTTTACATGTTGTGTGGATTATTTCTCATAGACATGGAGCCTGATTTTCTGTCTGACACTTGGAGTGGATGTTTTAAGAATGCTCCAATCTTTTTGGGTGATAAGTCTTGAATGGGGAGTAGCATTTAGGATATGTTGAAGAGGGAAAATGGCAGACACAGTTTTACCAAGTCATTCCTTAACTTTTTATACCTTGTTGTTTCTCTTGTCTTAGATTTGCTTGTAGCCTTGTTATTTCTCATTTGATGGCTTGGTGACTTCCAATTTCATTACTTGTGCAGCTTAGGGCTTGATCACGTGGGCTGGTGCTGCTCCACTGCCATTAAGGAGGTTATTTGCAGACATGCAGGCACAAATCTCTCTCCTTTCAGAACTGCCTTGCATTTAGTTTGCTGTCATTTGTAAATCAAATCTCGCATAAAATGGATGTGTAATAGGTGTAATTATAATGCGCTCTCCACTATTTTTTTCATGTTGAGCAATATTTTGGGGAGAGGGAGTGGAGTTCTTTAGGTTTCTTTTCTGTTGTTTGATCTTAGATGCTTGAGCCTTCAACTTCAAGAGCATTGCTATTTCTATTCTCTTTTAAAAAAAGCTACTAAGAATACCAAAAAGGAATCCTACTCCTATTTGTAACATTGGAAAGTGAAAAACCTGACACTGATACTTGCTTGGGCAGTAGCCTGTATGAACCTGGCACAGCTGTAGTCAAGGCTTGTGCAGATGTCCTGTCCCTGGACAGCTGTTAGGGTAGCTGTAACAGTAATAATATACATATATATATATTTATTTATATTTTTAAGACCACTGTATGATGTATTCATCTATACTGCTACTTTCTTAAAAAGTAGCAGCAATTGCTGTTTCTCTGTTTTTCATAGCCTTTGTGCGGTGAATCACAAGAATCATATGTCACTGAACAGGCAGAAACTCTCTTAATTTATAGTTGTGAAATCTGGCAGTAGACTTGTCAGGCTAAGTTTGGCTGCAAAGAATTTGATCACAATCATGGCTAAAATTAACCTGAGTGAATAATGAAAAAGGCTGACGTGTAGCTTAAGATAGAAGTAATAAGCTTAACAGCAGATCTGTTCATCAACAAACAATGATTTGTGTAAGGCTGGGAAGAGAAAGGTTTTGGTATTTCTTAAAATTTCTCCGTCTTGGATTGTTACTTCTCAAGAAATTAAAAAAATCAATCTTCTTGATAGCAGAGTTAGTTTCCCGTATGGAAACATAAGGTTTTATCCCATGAACTACATGATTATATGCATACCACACATGGGAAACACTACACTTTCAGGAATGTGCCCCAATCTCAGGCATTAAAAAGGAGTAAAAATCATAATATCAGCCTCTAAAAAAAGTATAATACAGTGAGCGGCATTTCAGAGGTACTAGGTTCTTCCAGATCCTTCATTTTTTAAGCTATTTTTCATGCTTTTCACAATTATGAGTGTTAAAAAAATCATTTTAAAAAAGTGCAAGAAATCATGTGGTTCTTTTCTGCTTATAGAATCTTATTTTTTAATAAAAATGCTGTATTATCATTAGATGTAAAATAATGTTGCAACAACTCTGAATTTGAAATAGCTTTGATTCTTAATTTCTCCTGTTCTCTTCACCCCCCCACACTTTTTTTTTCCATTTTTAATTTCCACTTTCCATTTGGTTCATCCCTAAAGTATTCATTTGGTTCATTAGTAAGTCAACTCAGCTACAGAATCATAGGAAAAATTTGAAACTGAGATTTAAAAATGCAGGTTATTTTTCTTTCTGATGGGGAAAAAACAAGAAAAGTCATACACCAAATTTACTCCATCTAAGGCTTGCCAGATGTCATGCATGGCTTATGTAAAGTATACACAGAATAAAATGCATACTGGTACACCTGGGGAACTATATAATTGTTTCATGCTATTTGTGGCTGTTCATTTAATCAATATTTTTATCAACATCTTCTGGATATTCTTTTGATAGATACTTCATGCAAATGACAGCCAGCAGGTGTTTTTTGTCCAAAAGAACTGACCAAGCAAAGAGTCTCTTTTTGGCAAGAAAAAAAATCAAATAATTTACTGTAATGGTTGCTTCAGTGCCAGTTGGCTCCCTTAAAAAATGCTAATAGAAATGCCAAATTTAGGCATCTGCTTTTGCCGTGGGCTGATGCTTCTGTACAGCAGATTTCCCTCTAGCTGTCCCACGGTCAGAATCATTGGAAGTCCTGATTTAAAAATATCTACCATATTTTTGGGTCTTTTTTGTCCTCCAAGCTTTTAGTGCAGTTACTTAGGCATAAGAATTTTGTCAATATTCAAAGTTTTTTTCTGTACACCTTCTTATAAAGCATCTTTGAGGAGGATTATGTTGTTCTGTTTGAGGAGTGTGTGTACACATGCTCACAATCCTAAAAGGAGATTTTGAGAAAACTGTCATTTGTCTAGAAGGACTCGAAGACTGTCGTCAAGTATGTAAAAACCTCATTCACAATTCCTTTGTGGGTATGAAATTTATTCTTTTGGGAACATTTTTCCCCCATCGTAAACAGGCATGCCAGAAAATATACTCTTATCTCTCTGTTTTATTCTTTATGATCAACAGTTTTCCCATATAGAATAGCTTGACTCTACAAAATGCATTTTAATATGTCGCTGATGACTACTTCATATATAGAAACTTGGGAATAGAAATGTATTTAGTCCTTCCTTTGTTAATTGTGCAAATAGATCTTTATAATACAATTTACCATGACAGAAATACTAATATATTCAGCATTTCCTCTGGAATTTGTTACCCCTTAGATGACTGTTCTAGTTGTTGTCACAGTTATATGAAATAATTTTCCTTCACATTACAATGAGCATCATTCCAAAGAGGATGAGTGTTTTTTCACATCTAGATCATTTATATAGGTACAGCAAAGTTGTCATTAAGCAGAAATTAAGTTGGTGGGCTTTTCTGTGTGGTGTGCATACACATGGCACATTAGGATTTATTGTTTCTTTTTTGCAAATTCAGTGCAGTGAGTTGCTTGCATTGCTGTAGGTTGGTATCTTGCAAGAAGGATCATTACAAGGACAAAAAGATGATTTTCACAGGAGAATCCATATATACAAAACCTGTAAACCTGTATTACAAAGCCCATGAACTGTGCGTAAAGTTCAAGAGAAGTAAGTGTGACAAAAGGAGGATGATTAAAACTGGAGAGAAGTCAGAAGAGGCATTTTAAGTAGCGTGCAACCATGGAAGGTGAGGGTATAAAAGCATTTATAGAAGGAGCAAAATCAGACAATGATATTTAGAAGAAAAAACAAGTTAAATAGAACCTTTTTCATATAAAATAGAGAACTTAAAGTCAAGCAGTACCTTCCTTGCATATGTTTACCAAAATATTAATTACTAGACTATTTACGTGAGATAGGATCTTGTGAGGCAGCTGCTCCAGTGGCACCGAAGTAGGCAAAATGTGAGGTTGAAATGTTGCTCTCTGCTGAAACCGACAGCAGAACTTCTTACAGAATTGGGGGATTTGGATGGAAATCCCAGGTGATTTCCCAAGGGCACCAGTTGCTTGCAGTACAAGGGCTGAAGAGAAAGCTGGTGATATTTCTGAATGCAGAGAATACTTGGAACGTCTGTTCTTCAGTCTGACTTCCGATCTGCTTGCCCAGATTCATCATCATCCTGTGCATCTGTTCTCCCAGTCTGCAGGTAAGTGCAGATAAAGTAGATAACTGCAGTGCTTCCCAGGTTGTGATTTTATTTTCCATTGTTCCTTGACTTTTTAAATGCCTTATATATAGATATATATATTTAAGAAAGTGCCACCTAGTCTGTGTCAGACCTTATCACTGCTTCTCTCATCCATCTCAGCCTGCGGTGACCAATATTGTGCTTTTCTGCTTCCTCCGACTGCCGCTTCTGCAGTCTGCTTTATTTGTGCACAGGGGACTGACACGGACAGAGGAGGGGACAGTGCTGCCTCGCCAGTGGCAGCATTCAGAACAGCGGCAAGTCAGAATATTCTTTATGCTTAGTAAGTAAAAAGCAAGCTTCCTGAGACAAGGAGGCGTGATAAGATGATGGTTTAGTACCTTTTGTAAGAGTCATTTGCTTTATGCCTTCAAACCACAGCGAAAAAAAAATGAAGGTAAAGAAGATTCTTTCTGATTTGCAACTGTATCCCCTGAATTCAATGTTGTTTCCCATGTGTGTGAGAAATTAAAAAAATTAAATACGGTTAAATACTTATGTATAGGTACTTTGTCTTAGGTGTTAATGGTCTTTGTTTCATGATGTTCCAAAAGAAAAAAAAAAAGATGGAAATTGCCCAAGAAAGCTTCAAGTAAATAGTCGGGACACATGGAAAGAGATAGTAATAGCAAAACAGAATGAAGAATATATTGTTATAGTAGCAGGCTAAGATTATTTTCAGGTTTGTTTGTATGTGACATAAAGGCATGGTGAGAGACACAGTAAATATCTATATATTTATCTATAAATATAAATCTGTATATTCATTTGTACATGCAAATATGTGTAAGTATATCTGTATCTATGAAACTTGCCTGTAAAGACAGAAGTCAATAGGTAGAATTTAAAAGCTAGTGGATGGTACCTGTTTTTCTGTCAGATCTGGAATAGATACAAAAGTCCATCTGGAGTTCTCTGGAGGTTTTATATGCCAGTTCAGGATGAGAAGGCTTTGACATCCTTTTTTTTTTTGTTTTGAATTATACTTTGCTTTTCGTGCAGCCTCAGAGCCTTCCACGTTATAGGGCAGTGAATTTGACCATTGACCTCAATTTCTTTCTCCCACGTTAATATTATAGAATGTAAAATGATTTTAGGTTTTTTAGGAAAGGCTTAAGCTTCAGCTCCTGAAAAACATTATGACCTCATTTTTGCAGAGGAAAAGCAAGTCGTATTCACTTGCTCTTAAAACAAAGGGACTCACAACTTCTTTGCTCTTTCAGACCACGTAGCTATTAACAACAGTAATGAGAGCGACAGGACAGAAATCCATCTCAGAAGAGAGCAGAAGCACCAACGTGAAGCTCTCACCAGGATTGAGACTTTATTGGTTTCAGTATATATATATTTTTGTTTAAAGAGATTGGGAAACTTAGTTTATTAGAAAGAATGTTATTTGACCTTTCAAAGCCATTATGAAATGTGGATCCCCGTGTCACAAGCTACTGGGGCCAAAGCAAAGCCAGCCTGCTGCAGGAGCCCAGTGGGAATGGTGCTGTATCACTGATTCTCTAATCCCTCTTGGTTACAGAAGTGGAGAGGGGTCTCCAAACCCTGTGCTACAATTTGGATGTTTTGGGCTTGCTAGATTCCATCGCAGGGATTGTTTTTCTGAAGTCTTTTCTGTCTCCTGTTTTTCCTGGCAAGTCTAAATCTCCACACTGGGCTGGGTCCTTGTACTTAGATTGAAAATAGAGGTGTACATAGAAATACATGAAATGTCAAAGAGTAAGGCATCAGTTCCTGTTGTCAGCGCAGTCAAGGGCATCTAAAATTCCATGGAGTTTTATTTCTTTGTACTTAACTAGTCTCACAAATAAGGAAGTCCCTTAAAGAAGATAGTAAGGATAGAATTTAGTTTTCATTTCCTAAATGCAGATTTGTGGCTGTGCAAAATAGCCTCTACCACATCTTGTATTGAGGGAAGCTAATTCAGGTGTACTCTCCTTTCTTCCCAAATGCAAACACTTATTTATTTATTTATTTAATCAGTAAATTTGATCCTTAAATTTAAGTGATGTAATTTTTCCTTTTTGCTGTTTGGGTATGATCTACCTTTCTTTGCATGTAAAAAGGAAAGATTCACATACTGAGAGACACATAATGCCCCTTTTATCTCCAAAAGTTCAGGAATTCAGATTTTTGCAAAGGGCCTCCCAGAGTCTCCCACTGCTGCTGGTCAAGAGGGCAGCTGAACTCTGGGGAAAAGAAATGCTGTTGCTGCCAGCAGTTCTTCCTTGCTTTCTAATGTGGGAGCTCCTAGGGGTCTGTAGGTTTGGGATAGCTTTGAGTACCTGTCACCACCTAGGTCACGATGTGTTTCTAACTTCGTTAGCCTTGGTATGTTGATTCTGAAAGAATTAATTTATGTAATGGAGCTTCAGAATAATAAAACATAATTATGTCTCAATAACAAGGCTCAGCTGAGAACTTAAAAATTAAATATGCCTGTGAAAAGAATGGCTTTGTCTTACAGTTATATATTGTGGGAGAAATTTTTGTGGCGAGTCCTTTAAATATGCAGTGTGCTAATGTAACAGAATTAAACCTGTGAAATAAAATCGTGAAGTCAGATGTGCAACAAAAGAAAAATAGCTTTCAACAACACTGCAATGCAGATGATAGTTTTTCTGGAAATATGTGTGCAGAGACTGCTGTGCTGATAATTACAGGTTGTCTACTTTACCATCGAGTAACTGCATCCAGTCACCTTTTAATTATTTTTTTTCCTCAGGAGTTGGAATTTGTTGCTGCTCTTCTTATTTTCCTCAACTTTTCTTCATCATTTTTGATGGTACTTATCAGCTTCAACAAGCAATGGTGTGATTGGAAGAAGTCTATGGAAATGGCTAATCTGATTTTAATACAATATGAAAGAAAAGAGCCTCAAGAGCTGTAAATAGTTGAGAGCGAGATCATGTTGAAAGAGAGATTGCATTTTTTGCTTACATATAGAAAATGTGCTTTGGAAAACATTCTTTGAATATAATGAAATCTCCTATTCACATAACTATTTTTCAGATAACAAGTTAGAACAAAATCAAATGTATCACGAGGGTTGAAGTAATATCAGTTCCTATATGATGCTGATGAAAGGAACTTAATATTCTTTTACCAGTGCAGAAGGAAGTCTGACAATGACTCTAGATTTGAGATTCCTCTCTTAATTCAATCTCCCTCTTTTTAAGAGGAGGGGGAAGGAAGGGTGGAAAAAAACAGCAGAGGAAGAAGAGCAGCCTAGGGGCTGTAAATACTAAACCATGCAACTATTATGCAAAAAGAAATTTGTCTTCCAAAAAATATCCCTCACATAGAAAGCATAGAAGGTACAAAAAGCCTTTGTTTTGGCAGCCATTTGATGAACAGATTGTTATTTTTGTTTAAACTCTTGCAGATCTTCTGTGGAAATGTGGATGTTTATCTCTTGGTGTTTGTCAAGAGTAGGTGTCCCTCCCTCCCTCCCTTCCTTCCTCCCTCTCTCCCTTCCTCCCTCCTTTCCTTCCTCCCTCCCTCCCTCCCTCCCTCCCTCCCTTCCTTCCTTCCTTCCTT
>JAUBOD010000966.1:772893-788008 GCA_032353885.1 Nothura maculosa
CCAGCGGGCACACCTAGAGCAGGTGGCACAGGGTGGCACCCAGGCGGGTTTTGAAGACCTCCAGAGAAGGAGACTCCCCAACCTCCCTGGGCAGCCTGTTCCACTGCTCTGTCACCCTCACAGTAAAGAAGTTGCCCCTCACTTGCAGGTGGAACCTCCTGTGCCATGATTTAATGCCATGATTTAAAAACAAACTGTTGAAGAATCATCCCTGAAGAGGTAGAAAAGACATCACATTGTATCTTTACTCTGGATGGCATCTAAGGATGGGGATAACATTCCCTACTGCTTCTGCTGTAATTCTGCAGTAAAGGCCAGCTATTTTTTCTGAGTGATTTTGAGCAAGTTTTCTTAGCTCCTTCTTTTTTTTCTGGGAATGTTTGGAAGGGTTCCCATTAAGTTCTTGAAAATTACCTTTAGTTTTTGTTATCTCTACTTGGGAATCTACCTATCCTGACCTGGGAATGGTCCATGTTCCAGAGGCTGGTCAGGATGGAAATGGTGGGTAGAGAGAATGGAAAAGCTCCATGCATAGTGGAACTTCTATATTATAAATTAAATCTCAACTCAGGTACATCATTTACCTCAGAACAAAAGATAAAGTATATTGAATAGAATTTAGAAGAACAAGTTCTTCTAAGAATAAATAAGGTCACTGTAACATTTTCTTATTTAAAAGATCTTGGAATTTTGAGGGCAGTAGTAGAATGTTTCTGTAATCCTGATCCTTTTTATGTCCTGCTGGTTTGGATGCTACTTTGACTTCCATGTAGATGTGCAACTATTAGCCCTTAGAAAAAGAACAAACCAATTCTTGTGCCCTGGAAACATTTCTGTTTTAGTCTTGACAATGTTCAAATCTAGTTACTTTTTCTGGGTAACAATTATAATATGATTCCAGATATGGGATATGTTTCCAGAATCACAACTTTTTTTTTTCTTTTACTGAAGGTAAAAGGTCTGTAGGTCCCATAATAGGTGTTGGTGACTTTTATGTAAAATCATAGATTTTTTAATACAGCATGTGAGAATTGAATTGCAACATTGAAAGATGGATTTACATTCAAAATTCTCTTTCCTGACTTGAAGAAAAATCTCTACCCAGTGACTTAACATATGCATATATTGTTTCTTTTCCAGCTTTTATAGTGTTTCACTCTGTATGACTAATACAGCATGGTTATAAAAGTATGGAGAAAACAAGCTTGCTAGAAATGGAAAATCTCCCAGATTCTGAAGTGATTGACCTTTATTTTTTTTTCTTCCAAAACTTGGAAAAGATGTTCAAAAACTACTTGGTTTGACCAAAGCGGTAATGGTCCTGCAGCTTCAACTAAGCCACAAAATAATCTGAAAATAGTCGGCAGTAAGAGGATGCATAGGAACAAATTTTAATCTTTTTTTTTTCTCTCACCTTTGATTATGATGCATATATTTCTTTGTCATTTTTTTGTCTTTTGTCACGTCCCATGATATCAAGGGAACTCAACTTGCAAAGACTGATTTCTTACTAGAAGCACGGGTTCCTTGAAAAGATGAAGTGCTTGAAACCAAAACCTGTCATAGGTAAACACATAAATTATTTTGTTCTTCCAAATGATGAAAAACTGGGTGTAAATTCAATCTTACTTTTATTTGTATTGAGCTTTATTTATTTGCTGGATTTGATCTTCCTTTGAATATCAAAAGTTATTTTGTATTAACTTTGAATTCCCCTCCCTTCCAGGTTTAGGTGTCCCTGTGGTGGCAAGTTCACTCCATAAAACACATGGATTATAATGGATTGTTGTTCTCTGTGCTGTATTTTGGTGTACGTGAAGTCCCACGTGACTGAGTTAAATATTAAGAAAATACCTGATACTATTTTAGGGTTGCTGCTGTTGTGATTGTGGAGTGCTTTGACTTTTAAATGATACTCCAGTATTTACCCTTCTCATTTTGTCTCTTTTCCTCATCATGTGCACGTGCTCTTCCAAATTAACTCGAGGGTCCTTGTGAGAACTTAATTACGAGGTGAGCGGTGTCTGAAGCACTGTGCACACCAGCAGGGTGGTCAGGTGCTGCTCATGCTGCAGCCTCTGTGCAGGACTCATGCAGAGGCTCATGACAGAGCCTAACAAGCCACAGCCTGGACTCCTGAGACCTGAACACCAAGGCTGTTGTGTCCCTTGGCCCTGTGTGGGCTCCAGCACCTCCAGCTGCCGAGGTCTCTTGGAGATACAGTGTCTCTCAATGAGCATCCAAGGCAATTTTCCTCATCTTGCCTATGGGCTCAGGCACTCTTGTTAGTGAAATTTATCCTTTCCTGGAGCTCAAGTGTTTGAGAAGTACACTGAGAAAAGACAAAAATTAAACATCTAATCTGAGCTTGTTTGGCTAGACTTGCTGGCTAGACTTGCTGAGTCTAGTCGAGTGAGGTACTAGCAAAGGATGATCTGTTGCTTTCGGTGAGCCCAGTGCCCATTTCTACCCTTCCCTGTGTTCAGTCCAGGCAGTTCGGTTAGGTGAAACACATCCCAAGCTCCTTGTTCATGATGTTCCTTCAGGCACATGAGATATAGTATGTTCCCAAAGCAGTCAGGCTTTAATTTCAGTGGTGTCACAGAGATACTGATTCAGACAAAATTGTAAAATAGGAATGGGCGTAAGGCAAGATGAGTCTCAGTTTGTAATTTAAATACACAGAGCTCCCAGTTGTTTGCAGAAAGATGATGCATCTCAAAGAGCATAAGTCATAAATATACTTAAATATACTTCTTCCTGCTTTGTAGCCTTTTGATTAATCCAACAAACCAAACAGTTCCTGAAACTCTTTTTTTTTTTTTTTGTGTGAAGTTTTCTTTTTTAATATTAGAATCACATAATGTATCTGGAGAGTTGAGTTTTTCTTGTTGTGTTGCTTGCTGTCTTTTAAAGCTTTTGATTATAATAAACCTTTCACTCTGCAACACGGCAGTTATTCAATGTTGGATTTCCGTGCTGGGTACTCTCAAAGGGAAAATACTACTGGTTGCTTGAGATTTATGACGAGCCAGGGAAATGGCAAATGACAAACCAGAATTGTAGAAAAGGTGGAGAAGTGTGGGGAAGGCATGAGAGGAGGAGAGGCGACAGGAAACGTGGTGAAACAGCACGGTCCTTAAGAAAGCAGATGAATTAACCAAGCTTTCTGCCACAGAAGCCCCCAGGAGCTGGTGCAGCAGCTGCCTGGCACTCTGTGGAGCACAAGGCTGGGCAGCAGTTCGGCACAGAAATAGCAAGGTGGACGGGCTGCTTCTCACTGCAGGGCTGCTCTCCGTGACACGGTGCTCTAGCAAAAGTTCCATAAGAGAGTAAGGACCTGATGCGTTGCTGGAAGTGACAGAGGCTTTTAGCATGAGCATCAAAAAAAAAAGGTATTTTCCTCTTTGAGGAAGAGAAACTTGCAAAGGCATTTGTGCCTTCTAACACATATAGTTTAAGTATTGGTGGTAAGAGAAAGGGATAAATTGACTGAAGTAGAAGCATGCAGGTTGGATGGGATCTGGGGAGGTCTCCAGTCCAACTTCCTGCTTGAAGCAGGAGTAGAACTGAGTGTGAGTTGCTCTGGGCTCCCTTCCAGGTTAGGACTCTGAGCAGCTTGTTTCAGAGCTTGGTTGTCCACCCTGCAAGTTTTTTCTTTTGTTACTTTATTTCATTTTTTAAAAGGGGGATACTGTATGACGCCCCTAAATGCTGGCAATAGCAACCACCTCTCCACAATAGCCGAGTGTGTGTGCATGGTGTGTGCAGCTCCGTGGCTCTGCCTCCGAGGGAGCTGGGAGGCAGCTAACACTGCTCATGGTGAGATCCTCCTTGAGATTGTGTTTCAGAGCACTCTCTCAAAATAAAGGTCACTGTCTGGAGGACTCTGGAGTAAAAAGCCTGATTAGCCTTGCTTTTGTGAACACAGACTTCATGTGCATAAAAATTATGAGATGAGTTGTCTAGCACAAAAGCATAGGGTACTGTAGGAAGGCAATTTGAGATTTTGAAGGACAGAAACAGAGACCTCGAGTGACAAATGATAGCTGTTTCATGATAACTTGGCTTGTCTCAGCAGCATTTTCCATTATTTTTCCTAAGGGTGCCCATGAAGTAGAAAATATTCTGGATGAGGTTTTATCTAGGGTTTTGAAATGGCACAAACGCTGCTTATCTCTACTATATTCTTCTGCATCATAGGATTGGATCTGTTTTCATGGCCACATAACATGGATGTCTCATAACTCAGCCTTGTGATTAACTAGTAAGCAGAGATTCTTCTCTCAAATTTCTTTCTTACTCATGAACATGCAACAGAATTTTAAGGTTCTGTTCTGAGAGTTCCATTTTATTTTAAAATGTTTTATTTATCTGCTGTTGTGTAAGTTTCCACTTTGTGCAATTTCACCACATCTCTCTGCCTCGGGTTTTCAAGGTTCTCCAGTTCTTCCTTGTCCTT
The DNA here is from genome assembly GCA_032353885.1 of Nothura maculosa. Taxonomy (NCBI): domain Eukaryota; kingdom Metazoa; phylum Chordata; class Aves; order Tinamiformes; family Tinamidae; genus Nothura; species Nothura maculosa. The sequence continues at coordinate 777,356 of JAUBOD010000966.1, forward strand.
TGGTTGATGGTGCCTCCCTGGTTGGCACTGTGTGTTTCAGCGGTGCGTTGATAGGGGGGTACATGCAGGTCATTACTAACAGGGACCCATTTGTAGCTTTGGGTGGTTATGTTGTCTTTAAGCCGAAGAGGTTCTTTTTCTTTGTTTGTTTTTTTTGTGGTTTATAAGAATGAGGTCCAATAATTTATCTGTAGGATTGAAATGAGCGCTAGCAGCGCCTGTGCTCACAGCCCTTCTTTAAGAATGTGGCTGAAGGGGAACAGAGTGAGGCTGGGCACGTTTAGTTTTGAATTCTAACTTTTGACAAAACTCCGCATCTGGAAAAAAAACTGTAACAACTGCTGTGTCTGGCTAGATAGAATTTCCAGAGGAAAAAAATAAATATTCATTTAAATATGCATCTCAAAGGATTGTATGGAGAAGCACAGCTGGCTTCATGCCTTCAGGAACCGAACTGTAGTGCTGTTGGTTTCTGTACATTCTTCTTTTAGCTGACTTCTCAAAAAAAATGTTTTAGTATGCAACCAGTTTGTGTAAATACTGTTTCAACTGTGGCTGTCATCAATACATTTTCATATCATCTTTATTTATACTGTGTGATTGCTGGCAGCTTTGTTTTTTCTTTTGATAACTTCACTGGGTTAACTAACACATGCATGTAAGAAAGCTTTGCTTCTGTTTGATAGGGCTGTCATCTTAGCTCTTTGGCCAGTTAAAGCATGGGTTGGAGATAAAGAGGTCCATGTTAATGCTGTTTCAATTCCTTTTGCTGTTTTATGTAATAGTTATCTTGAAAAATGAAGCTGCCTTCTTGCCTTTGCGTTTCCTCTTTTGAGCCCTTCTAGTAGGTAGTGAGTTGCACACTTTGATCTTTTTGTCTTTTTTCCTTTTTAAAAAATATAGTGACCTTTTTCAATCTGAGTCAGCGAGGCTACAACTCTTGATTTAAAAAGCCCTTTATTCTCAATTTGTATTTAGTCACCTCCCAGCCTTCTTCCTAACAAGCTAACTACCTTATATTCCTGATGTGCTCTTTGAAAAACAGGCTTGTCAGTTGTTCTCATGGCTCTTTTATGAACCCCCTTCAATCTATGGGTACCCAAGTCGGGTATTGCTCTCTGACACCGTCTTGGGGGATCTGTGCCAACAGCAGAAGCAATAGCAGTCACTGTAGTGTTCCACTGTATTGATTGGAGATGCATTTTATTTGCTTCCCTGAAGCTTTTCATGGGGTTTTATATAGCTGATTAGCTCTTGTGATCCATGAGCCTCGTTCAGAGTTTCTCAGATTTAAATTCATTGATCTGTAAATGTGGCTGTATTTTATTTTTTTCCTTTTCCACTCTGAGACGCTATTTTAGCCATGTTGTTTATTGAAGTTCAGATTATTGATTACTTCAGTGATCCATATTACTGAATTTACTGGCTTCGTTATGTCCTATGTGTTTCTGAGTCATATAGTATAGCGTTCTTCAAGGACTGTGAAGAAAACATGAGAGAGTATGGGATGTCCCTAGGAATACAGTCACCTGAAGGTCATATGTTGGTAATCACTACTGGAAGGCTATCATCAGTCAAATATTTTGACCTTGACAAAACTTATTTGGAATTACGTTGAAATCAAATATTTCCTTCAACCTATATATATAGCTTATATTGTTCTTGGATAGCTTTTTAAAAAACTCTTTGGTGCTGATTGTTTTGAATTACTCAATTTAATAACCTCAGATTTAGTATATTCACAGCCAGTCCTGGAATGAAAAATACTTCAACTAAATGTGGAAACTAAATGTACTAATTGTACATTTGTATTTTCTGTGTTGTATTGTAACTTTGTGACTTAATATGTTATCATCATGCTTTGCGTTGTGCTTTTCCTACAAAACCTCATAGTGTTCTTAGCCATACAAGCAATAGGTTTCTATAAATACTTCCAAAGGTACTTTTTTTATATGTAACAAAAGAGCATGTTTATAAGGAAACAACTTATAAATGTCATGCTAAATTGAGCACATAATTATTTTAGTTTAGCAAAATTGGATAAAGCACCAAGAAAATATATATTTTTAATTTTCTCTCAAGTTCAAATTCCTTTTGGTTTAGAGTTAATTTTGTTTTAATTCTACAGTTGATAATTTCATTTTTAAGACCTTTCTGAAGAGGGGACGAGTCCCTCTCCTTAATTCCTTCCACTTTCTGCATTGAAAGGATGTTTTTAACTTTTTTCTCTCCGTGCTTTAATAGAAAGGAGCAGTGATTGAAACACCCTGTTGGTCAGTGTAGTTTTTGCAGTTTATCACAAACCTGAGATAGCATTCATTGAACATTTACTTTGTAAGTGCTGAAGGTAATTTGCTTCAGTATTGTTAGTTACAGCAGGGGAGACATTTTTACAAAGTTTTCTCTCTCTCCTGCTCAGTTGATCCATCTAATTAGATACTGCCTTTTATTTTGAAATCTTAAATCTTCCTTAGGAAAAAATATACTAAAAAATGAGCAATTCCAGTTCTGCTTGTGCACTACACAGGCTATACACTTTTAGATGGTAAAATTTCTTCTTCATCGGTCACATTAATACCTTCAGCTGTATTTGCTCCTTAGCCTCTGTCTTTTGCCTGCTGCCTTTGGCTAACAGCATGAAATAGATTTCAGGGGGTATGAAGTGGGCTTACCTTACTGCTACTTCCAGGATCTTATCTTCAAGAAGAAAACATGTCCTGAGGTATACTTGTTCCTTCTAAAATATTCTGTTTTTCCAGGATTTTCTTCTTGATAAACATCATATGCCTTCTTTATACATCATGTTGCTTCTTTAATAGCATCTTCCTGGTTATTTTATTTCTGTGATAAAAGCTTGAAGTGTTTCTAGTTGTAGGTATGGAGTTCTGTTTCATGATTTAACCTTGATATGAGATGCAATTTGCTTTTTTTTAAAAAAAAAGTTTGGCAATATTTATATGCTTATTTTTGAATTAATGGAATGCTCTAAATGAAAAATACTCTGCAGGCGACATTTTTGATGTAAATAAGAGAATTTGAAATCTGAGAACCTCTCAATGTGCTTTTTTGAAAGGACTTATCACATACCTAATTTCCACAAAAACTTCTTCCTCAGCGAAATGGAAAAACCTGATGTTGGAGCTGGCTTATGGCTGCTGTGGTCATGTAGCCCAGGCTCTGCATATGCCTGGTAAGTGACTGCAGAGAGGGAAAACTCTTGCAGATGGTGTTAGGCCCCAATGGTGGATTGGCTTTCAGGCATTGAGGGCCTTTTGGGTTGTGCTCTGGTGAGATCGTTGCCTTCCCTTAGCCCAGAGGTCCCCAGCTAGAACTGTGGTCAGACTGTCCCTCTCTGACTCCTCTGGGCTTTGGTCTTGATTGTGCTGCTGCCCCTTACCTGCATGTGGAAGTGTGTGGACACCTTCTCCAGAAAGCTTAAAAAGAACCCTGCCATGGCGATCCCATCTTCTAGGTAGGGACAATTTCTCTCTTTCCTTAATGCAACAAGTATTGTTGTTATCTAGTTAAAAGAATATGAGAATATATCTGTTGAAAGTTCTCTCTATTTTGACATCCTCAACTTTTGGCTTTAATTTTATTTTGCATTTAAAGACATTCAGAGAAAATGTATGTACTGGGTGAAATCACTTGCCATTATGGTGTTATTTTACCATGTTAAAAGACCTTCTTCAATCCATTCATCAGCAGATATAAAGTTTTATTAGTTTTATTTATTTATTTTAATGATGAATAAATATGTTCTGAATCCTCTTAGGGCAAAATTCTGCCTTGCTGTGATAAGAGCAAGTTTTCCTGGTGACATTGCCACTTTTGAGCAGTGTGCATCGTAGTTGCTCAGCCTTAATTCCTGCACCCAAAGGAAGGAAGTGCCTTGCGGCCACTTCACAGAGACTGAGCCAAGAAGGGATTTGCTGAAGGGCCCATTGGCCACTGCTGTGCAAGGCAGGAAACAGCCCATGGGTTTTCTGCTTGGCACTTGGCGGCACCTAGCCACATTGCCCAACTTCATGGGGAACGCTTCAATAGCAATAATTGCAAGGGGGAAATAAATGCCCTCATGTTGTTTTACTTTTGAGCATAAAGCTGCTAGTTATTACAATTCTGATGTATTTAGCAAAAACTGAATTTGTAGCCAAGCAGTGTGAATCCAGCAGAGACCCACAAAGCAGCAGCGAGTCTTTTCACATATGAAGTCTTAACATAAATAAAATTACGACTTCTTATGATAACATAACCAGAGGGATGACTGCTGAGTTTATAGATTTTAAATCCTGCTGATTCAGATTATCTGCAACTATCTTAACGCTGCTTGAAGCCATGATAGATATGGATACATGTATTCATGATTCTTTCATAGTTGATAATGTATCTGAAACACAAAGGAAACCAAAATATCTTTTAATTAATATATATATATATATATTCAAAATATTTTAAGTGGAGGCAGGTATTAAAGTGAGGGAGTGACAGTAATGACTGCTACTGTTGCAGCTGAATTTAAAGTCTGCTGTGAAGGAGTGCATGAGGTGCTGGACACTAGGAGTGATCGGCATTTCAAGTAATACACTGAGCTGTAAATCCCTTTGTAGTATCTAAATAACGATTTCTCCTGTTTAAAAGGAGGTACTTCCTCATCTGCATGGTTTAACTTGTAGGAATGTACTTAGAAGAAAACGGCCACTATGAGTGGGCGCACTGAACCAGTCATACAAGGCGCTTAACAAAGCACACAGCTCTGTCTCCAAGGTGGCGTTGAGGGGAGAAAAACAAGAAGTCCATTGAGGAAGCGAGCCAAGTAGAGGGGGATGCAAGGCGGGAGCACCAAGGTATGAGGTGACCACCGACAACTAAGCAGGAATACGTGCTCTCCTTGTGAAACAGAGTATTGTCCTATCAAGGAGTGTGTGCCTGCCTGTAGGGACAGAATAATTGTATGTAAGGGCTAGTTGTCTGCAAGAAAGCAGCTTCTTCCTCTGATTCATGTGGAACCATCTGAAGTCCATTTCTTTCCTCATAGCTGAAGACACAGCTGGGAAGGTAACAGGAGTCACCGCTGTTATCGGGAGCGCCATCTTCTTGGCGTGACAGCAGGGCACAAGGGAGAAGCCTGTGGAGGAGGCCAGTGTGAGCAGCGCCACGGAGGCTGCAGCGGCTGCTCGTGTCATGAGCGGCACCAGGGAGCTCCTCAGTGAGACAGACCCTCCCCTGGCCCATTCTCATTATGTCTTTCCATGGCGTCCGTCTCTCTGCACTGCTGGGAACAAGCTGCCCGCTGCAGTGATAATAAGGTGTTTGCATATTAATTGCGCCTTTGGATAAATGATTTGTGGGCCTTTGGAACAAAATAAATGAGTCGTTTGATATGGAGAAATGGAGCTTTGAATGCGATAAAAATACTAAGTCTGTGCCAAAGACCTGAAATAAAGTGGAATGTTAAGGACTTTGTGTGTATCAGGGAGCAGATGTATAACGAAGCTGGTGTGACAGAAAAGTCACACTAAGAGCTCTCAAGTTCTGCAATGTCAGCTTGACAGGTCTCTGTTTTGGTGCTCGTAAGTGCAAAGCAGAGGCAGGCGGGGAAAGGGGACTCATGGCTATGCTCCATCTGTATTCAGAGTAGCCGGCCGTGGGGAAAAAGCAGGTATGAAAATTTGATTCCTGCTTTGGATTAAGAGACCCTGTAATGACGTCATGTAATTACAGAGTGTAAACGTGGTATTAGAGGTTTAAGGACCATTTAGACAGAGGTTTAGACAATTAGGACATACAGAGTAATTATTTTGTTCCATTTGGCTTTGGTAAGACCTTGTTTCAAGGTAGATCTTGAATTTTAATCCAGAAGAAAACAAGAAAAATGAGCTGGGATCCAGGAGATGTTATGTAGAATTGGAGATCGTAATAGGAGATTAGTGTTACTAAGCCTACAAGACTGAGAAGTAACATAAATCTTCAAATATGTAAAAGTGCTCTTGTGTAATGTTTAAAAGGAGTGGACAGATGTGCCTTTTGTCTTCCTTGTGAGCATCCAGCTGATGTTGGCCAGTGAAAGAAAATTTGACTTTAGCAGCTGAAGATGAGCAGCAAAGATGCACTCCTACTTTCCCTCTTAGAGTGTGTACAAGGAAGGGTGGCGAAAATGGATTTCTACAGGATGCTGAGAGAAACTGCACCTATTGTATGGCTATGGGTTACAACTGCAGCCGTCTGCTTCCAGCGAGGCCTCTTGGGGCTCAGGGACCCACGGGGACAGTTCCTCAGGCCTCTGCCTGCAGCGTCCTTGTGCATCTGCCCTTCTCCCCTTCGCACCCACCCTGTGCCAAGGGGCGCAGTCAATGACGAGCTCCGATGACGAGTGGACAAGGAGGATGACTCTGATGTTCACTGGCTTAAAGATTGCAGCTGTACCTGCTCTGACAGATCCTGGTTTTAAGCCTCAGCTGTCCTTCTGGGACACACCATGCTTGGGTCATAGGGAGCCATATGGGAGGCCAAAGACTCCAGCTTGTTTGTCATCTTAGAAGAGGGTAGCTTGAATACAGAAGAGGAGCGGATGTAGGAAGGATGTAGGAAGGATAGAAATGAGAGGAAAGTCCTAACTTCGGAAAATAAAGGAGGAGGATATTGGAGTATGGTGGAAGTAGCAGAAAAAAAGTTTCTAGTTAAAGACTTAAAAGTCTCCTTTTAAGTAGGAGAGGAAGAGACAAATGCAGCTCCTCAGCTGATGGGAGGAGTGAAGTGAAAGAATTGAGGACAGGAACTTGGACAAGGACTTTGGGATGTGAGAAATGTAACAATTGGCAACTACTATCTGCTAGCTGCTGTCCTGAATAGATACAGGGAGTGCTCTGAAGGGAAATCAGGACAATGCTGCAACCTGTGGTGGTGTTACAGGCCTCAGCTGTGGTTGGGATGTGCTGAATCCTGTGACACATTCTCACACCCAAGTTCCATAGAGGCATTTGCTAGATAGGGAGTAGGTGGCTGGTCCCTTGGTTGGCAGGTTTATGAAAACAGATGCCCTGTGCTCTGATTTCCACTTTGGTATTGTTCCATCAGATGTGAAAGATACTTTGACTAGTTCCAGGTAATATGCAGGGACTGAGACTCGCATCTATCTAGATGAGAAATGTGGCCTGGGAGAGGAGGACTACAGAAAAGCAGGACTGTGACAGGCATTAATAGCTGAGTATCATTTCATCTGGGAGAAAAGTATACCAGTGTTCCTTCAACAACAAATACTCCGAGCTATTTGCTGAAATAGAAATTTTCTGAGTAGAATAAAAAGCAATTGACAAAAGTTTAAAAGGCACATAGAGGGCAAATATTCAAAATCTTGATCTTAAAAAATAAGTGGGAGTTTCTTGGCAACTTTTAACGTTATTGTATGTATGTATAATTATGTATAATTAAAGTTACATTTAGCATAGGGAAAAATGGCTGCCAAGGTTCTGAAGGGGTTAAGCAATCTGTCCTCCTGCCTGAAAGCACAGCCTTTTGAAAAATCTACCTGTCAGTACTTTCTTTATGAGTCAAATATGTTTTCCCCAGCCTTGGTTTCTGAAAATGACTCATGTTATTTTAGATCAAGTTCTCTGGAAAACTCAGGTTGAGGGAAGAACTGTTTTTTTATAGCAAATGCTGGGCTCAGCTGTATAAAATTGGTAGAGCTAAGAATTGCAGAGTGCCATGGGAAGCACCAAGTATTCCTAATGGGGGAACTAAAGGCCTGCTGTTGTCTACTAAAATAACTTTCTTGTTGGTTTTAATTTGAAATTTTGTTAAACTAGACTCAGTTCAGTTTTTTAAAGTTCTATGTATTTAGTTCTGCTCATAAAGAGAAATTGTCACTTGATTTCAATAATAAGTCTTTTATACAGTCTCCTTGTGTTTGACATTATGCGGAAGATGAAGCAGAGAGCTATTTCTGCTGCGTAAGTACATGCGCCACCATCATCATTTTCCTTTGACTCTGTAGGAGAGATATAGGAAACGAAATGTTCATTTCATTACAAAGATTTTTGAAGAATACAACATCTGTAAAATATAAAAAATATAAATTTCTGATAAAAGGTTATTGTGGTTGGCAAAAAATGCTCTGAATCATCTTTGCTTTTCTTTGTATGCAGGATGGCTATGTTAGCTAGAGATGTCAGGCTTGCTTGAATGATTAGCCACTACCATTTAGTTATTTATATTTCCTCAGACTAATCTTAGTAACTACACAGTGTTCACACTGTGTACTGCCAAAGCAGAGTTAGAGGTGTTCTAAAGCGAAATTAGGCAGCATTTGAACACAAGCGCTCACAGCCCCACTCATTCAGGTGCATGGAGAGAAGGCACTTGGGGAGGTTCTTGGCACTCTCCGGCCCTGAGGAGTGGTGCAGCAGGGCCACACAGGAGAGCCACGTGATCCCTCTGAACACACCTCGAAACAAATCCTTGAAACACGACCAGTGCCTGTTGACTTAGGAGCTTATTAATAGATGGTAGCTGCTAGAGTACTAAGCTTATTAATGAAATTTTCTTTTTTTCCCAAAGGAATAGCTAACTGGTAAAAGTGCATTTGTGCTTCAGATACAGTTTAAATTGTTGTACCACATAGCTATAATACTGGAAGTTGGCCACCCTCTCTCCATTTGTTTGTTTTCAAAAGAAGATGCTAGATCACTGATTGGAAGTGCAGGTTTGTTTGGCAGAAAAAAAGGTACCTGATATCAGAAGAGTGAGTTAGAATAGACGGTTTAAAGAGAAAATCAAATAGAAACTCAAATTATGTTTCTGTATATTATATTTCTGAGCAAGAAACTTTTTCTTTTTTTCTCTTTCAAGATTATAGTTTGAGTGCAAGTTTGTTGTTGAACTGAATTTCAGAAGGAGCATGTGGTAGGATTCATTAGATTTTGCTTAAGGAATTATACTGCTGTCCTCTCTCCTGGAAAGATTTGCTCTTTCAACAACTATTCTGCTGTTCAGCTAACTTTGCTGATGAGTGATAAAAAGAATAATAAAAAGGACAGGCAATGTAGCTTCTATATGAATTATAGCAGATAATTCATACATTCAAACAGTAGATAAATTATACTAGATATGAATTATATATGAATTACAATAGATAATTTATAAGCTTCTATTAGGTCTTTTGGACATGACAGTTAAAGAGACTTGCCACTTTCTTCATGTTCTCTCCCATTTCCCTCACCGCCAAATCCGTGTTTGAAAATTCTATGAAGTTCCATTTGGGAATGAGTCCATGTTTATTGGATAACCTGTCTATCCTATCCTCATAGACTGACACAATATTTTTGACGAGAATTATTATTTTACTCCATAAGTTTGGAGCACTCCTTACTGCCAGATATATGATGATCCATCTGAGCTTTGATATGAACTCTTATTTTTCTTCTGCTGAAGTCAGTGTTGTCTGTGTGTGTGTGTGCTTGTGGATGAGAAATTTAGGAAATTTAACATTATTGTCTGGTCTGTTGGCATTTTAGTGATGAAATGGTTTCAATTCATTTTCTTTTCAAAAAGAAGTTTATAACCTGTTTTGTTTCCCTAGTCAGTGTACAGAAAAACAACTATGTAAAACTAAAAGAAGAAAAAGTGTTAGAAGCCATGAAGAATTATTTAGATGTTGGTAAACTTAACCTGTGGAAGTCCTGCCTTTATTGAAAAAGTCTTTTTACTTCCCTGAAAAAATCATAGGTTTGAGAGACAAACTACTACACATGTTCTTGATTTTTCCTATCTTGCACCTTGGTTTTACTCTCAAGTGCATCAGCAGCTGTGGTCTGTTAATGAGGATTTTATCCTCAGTGCAAATGCGGAACACTGCTAACAACGTTCAGGAAATTGTATGCGGCAATATACTTGCAAACTTGTAATGGAGAACAACTTTATCTGAAATAAAGTCTCAGTTTGCTTTTCACTACATGTTTCCGTGATTGTATATAGGGCAATGCACTCATATAGGAGCAGTAGTAGTACTTACAGTGCACCAATGTCCTGGTAATAAAAGGTATTGCTAAAAATATAACTGCACTTACAGAATCACAGAATGGTGGAGATTGGAAGGGACCAGGGATCATATAGTCCAACCTCCCTGCTCCAGACAAGGAGACTCCACAACCTCCCTGGGCAGCCTGTGCCAGGGCTCTGGCACCTTCACAGTCTTCCTCACCTGGAGATAGAACGTCCTGTGTTTCAACTTATACCCATTTCCCCTTGCCCTGTTAGTGGCCACCACTGAGAAGAGCTTGTCCTCTTTCTTTCTCCCTACATTCTCCCTTCATGTATTTATATATGTTAATCAGATCCCCTCTCAGCCTTCTCTGCTCCAGGCTAAACAAGCCAAACTCACTCAGTCTCTCCTCATACAAGAGATGCTCCAGTCCCTTAATCATCTTTATTGCTCTCCACTGGACTCTCTCTAGAAGCTCCACATCTCTCTTATACTGAGGAGCCCAGAACTGCACTCAGTACTCCAGGTGCAGCCTCAACAGAGCTGAGTAGAGGGGCAGAATCACCTCCCTCGACCTGCTGGCAACGCTCCTCATGATGCAGGCCAGGATCCCATTGGCCTTCTTGGCCACGAGGGCACACTGCTGCCTCATGGTTAACTTGGTGTCAACC